>CAXIVR010001129.1:0-37957 GCA_964035755.1 Teleogryllus oceanicus
TATAGATTCCTAGGATTTTTGATTGACGTCACAACTATTAGATCGCGACATTTAACCCTTTTTTTTAGTCATCAATTTTCCCCTTCGATTCAAAAATTTTTTCGACGGCTTTTCAGTCCCCCCAATCGGTATTCTTAGCTCACAATGAATAAGATGTGACTTGAACCTGGGTTAAGCAAATCTACTTAAATAAGATAACATTCAAATAAACCATTCTAAAATACATTATAAAAATTATGAAAGAAATTAGTTAAAATGCAAATAAAATGATGACAAAAATGGAATTAACATATGATAATATGCGCTTTTTTTTCATGTAAATAATTCATGAAGTCAGAAAGAGTTTTCAATCCAAAGTTTGTGCCACACTAGGAATGCTTGAGGTGCAGAGGTTGTTTACATGCTCCACTGCATTTATCTTCCAGAATCACAGTCCCTCGACACAAATCGGAGATTAACATGCTCAGAACAGAATGAAGTTGGTTTAGAACTTTACGTCTGTTCACAGTCAAGGTATCTACTAATGTTTGAAAGTAGGTGTACTGACTATAAGTTTGAGATGTTTGGAATTTACGTGTTCGGGACTACTGTATGAACAGAACATTTCAAGAGTTCAATCAATAACACGGCGACTCGACAAGGACCTCTCTGAGTCATTTCAAAACATAGGCGCGTGAGGATGTTACTAGCTTGCCTTCAATGGAAATGGAACAACGTTAATTAATTAGAATTATGGATTTGAATATGCATTATAAAAAATATTTTCTCATAAATTGCTCTTCATTAAATTAACTGAGCTCGAACTAATTTCCATACAGACATTTAAATTTAACATTCATATATGTCGATTACGTATAAGATCGATTATTACCAGAACAAATCATCAGATTGATGGTGTACTTCTAAATATTGTTGTGAAAGTATACAAATGAGTGTTATAATAAGAAAAATTTTCGTCTTCCTAAAACATGTGTATACTGTTTAGTTGCATGTCTTATTTCTATATTAAATGTGTGTAGCATTACAATGTAAACAAAACTCTTATTCGTTTATTATATTGAATTGAAATTATTTTCACAATATAATACACGACAGAACGTGTTCCACAAAGGGAGTAACAGAAGCATTCTCCAGGGAGGAAGTGTTATTGATTGGTGCACATTCTACAGACTCGGCCTCTAATGCCTTTCAGAGAAGGGTGAAATTTCGATGATAGGCTCACTTGAATTATTTAGAAGAGACAATGATAAGCATTGCTTGCCTTAGAGTTGAGATTCTCAAGCCGTGTCAAATATAATGATTACTTTTAAATTATTCAAATGGACATCATTAAATTCTCTATGATATATCATTACAGGTAAATGTATGTTTTTCAAATTCACGTGATTCAATTCACAAAATTAAAATATACAGAATATATCTGTGCCTAAAACTTGCTCGTGGAACAAATAGAAAATGATCTATCATGCCACTGCTCTGTCAAAGCATTTTGCAAAATAATTTGTTGATAATGAATTTCCTCGTTAAACATACTGGCATACACTTTGCACCAGTGAATAGCATGCATCCAACCACAAAGAAATCTTCAAATTTGCAGGACAACAGTTAGTCTCAGCGTTTTGGAATTTGCAGAGAATTATTTATAACACAGACGAATCAAAATAACCAAACTACTGTTTCAAAGATACATGAAGAATACAAATTAAATTTCGAAAGTAAAAAAAGCTCATGAGCAACAATTTCCATCGATTTGTCGTAAGTCACAAATCGTTAATACACAATTAATCAGCTGAAAGCAGACACTGCAAAACTATTTGAATTTTATACTTGACTGCCGAGATCGAATGAATTGAGGTTGAAACAAGTGAGGGTTGGCATCAGTCGCTAAAGATCTTATAAACAATTGCGTATCTCGAAAACGAAAGGCGATAGATCGGTTGGATTGCGGAATTTTGCATCTGTCTAAAAAAGCAATTGAAATGAGAGAGAATAAAAAAGAATTGCAAAATTTGTAAAATTATAAACAATTTCCATTTTTTCAATTCTAAAGTGAGAAGAAAGGGTTTTCTGATGTCCCAGAACCAAAACTGCGAATTAACAATTTTGCAACAATTAACAATTTTATAAACAATTCCGAAATATGCTATTCCTGCCAAGTGTCCCCAAGTTGTCCTGGTTTGATGATAGCAAATAACAATTTGACATGAGATGCAAAATATTGCTTAATATCTAGTTTAATTGTTACTTTAATGATAAATATACAGTTGGTCTTTGAATTTTATTTCTTTAATTGAAATGGTTCCTAGCTGTCCTAACGATTCGAGACAGTATTTTGCATTTTGCAAATGTAATATACACATATGAACAATTGAAAATATGCAATTATAATCGTTTTCTTATCATAAAATTCTGTAATAAACTGGTCATTTGATAAAGTTCATATATTGTGTTTGGACAAGAATATTGGAATTTAAATGTGTATAAGAACGTAATTGTTTTAAAATTGGAGTATTTTATCTGATATCAATGTAATTTCTTCCAAAAATAATTGTATTTAACAGTGGTTAAGTGCTATGTGTTCATATATATTTCAATGATTTACTTTCGTATTCATACAAGTGTTTCTTCCATGTATTTTATTTGAAAATACTTCCACATCTGAACTAGCGGCGCCCGCCATTTTGTACGTCGTAGTTTTGTTAGAGCACTCCCCTGCTACGTTGAGATTGGCTACGTGGTTTGTGAGAACTCCGCCTGGAAACGTTTCGTCATGACAAGGGCTGGCCAAGCCGTAAAAGCTGAACTTGACGCAGACGGCCGTGATCAATTTATGTTTCCAGTACTGTACCTCCCTGCAGGATGATAGTGATATCTGGCGCCGACCTCTCCAGTATCTTCTTCTGAAGACGGGCTCACAAGTATCCCGGCGTATAGTGTACTTACATTTGTATGTAAGTAAGCAGCCATGAGAAAGATAGTACAAGGAAGCGGAAGGAAAGATCACACGCGGTCTGTGGCCGGTTCAGCAGAGTATTGCTCTGGCATTCGCCTGGTATTGATCAGAAACCACGGAAAACGGACGATGAAGGCAGCCGGCTGTTAGAATTCTCCTCCAGACAGCGGCTAGACCACAACTGGACTGAAGTATGTAGTCAGTAATAACGTGTATGTCTAGTATGTATGAAGATCCACCCTGTCGGAAGGATTCGAACGCCAGGACTTCCCGATCAAAGTGGCTGCAGGGCAGCAATGCTAGCTCTGAGCCAGACTCAGCCAGTATCTCGTTCAGTGGGAGGGTCGATACCGGACCACAGTGGCGAATTTTCTACTCTAGCCAGATCGGTGGGTGAAATTCAGCCACTGTTAGAAAACTCCAGCGGCCGGCTGCTCAGATCGGTAGTTTTCCGTGTTTTTCTCCCGACCAATTCGGGAGTATGCCGAAGTCCTCTAAAATTGATCAAATGCGATAGATCATTTTGCATCCTTGCCCCCCCTTTCCCTCGTAACATATTTATTCGGCACAATAAATATGACGATTTCTTATATCGCGCGAAAGTAAGCGCTTGTAAGGTACCGCTTTCCTCAGATAAAATGGCCGGCAAAATTCTATCTTCCCACACCGCGCCGACAAGCGGACACCCCTCGGCCTGGGGAGGTAGGGGAGGACGCGTTGACCAATCGCTAGCAGGTAGAACCACAGTTGTCTGTGATTGGTGCAGCAACTCAAGAATTGGAAGGACGTTGCACTCAGAAGTGGGAGGGCTGGTTGTTCACATGAGGCGGAAATAGATCCACTCCCTACCGATGGAGAGATTTTGCCTGCACATTCGCCGACGAAAAATATTTGTCAGCAGGGTTTTCCGTCAAATTATTATCAATTGACCTGTAAATATTTAGCATTTAAGCAACAATTGATCTAACGTTTAACCAATCGATTTGTAACTCCAGTCGAGTGCAGTTTTCAGATGCTCATTTCAGGCTCGTTGCGAACCCTTCAGGTCATTTCTAACGCATGCGAATTCGTTTATAAAATTATAAATTATTTACAAATTATTAATTCACAATTTTTCGGCTTTTGGGCATCGGAGACCCTCCCCCTTTAGATTCATAAAAGTTGGAAATTGTTTATAAATCTTCAATTATTTGCAAATTTTTTATTATCTCATAATTGGCGTTTAAACGCGATACAAAATTTCGGAATTCGATCGGTGTTATCATATTTCGTTCTCGAGATATATGTAATTATTTATAAGAAATTAACATCTTGGCGAATGGCCCATTTGTTTTCATAACACAAGCATACTGAAAAATGATTCTCAATGTTGCGCTTTTGCTTGCTGCAGCAAAACACTTGAGCATAATGGAATTCTGTGGCCAATGTAATTACTCTAAATCCGTCTTTTTTTGGCGAATATGAATATAACTTTTATTTTGTTTTTTATTCTCTTTAAATGGGAATTTTGAATGATAATTTATCAAATAAAAAATTATTATATACAAATTATTTTAATGGATTATCGAAATAGGTTTTTGTTTTTTTCTATCAAAGGGATTGAGCAACCAAAGCATTAACTATTTTTAAATTTTTTTCAAGGGCTATTTTTAAAACCCGTGAGTTAGAAACTATTGTTTCTTTTTTTAAATTACCATTAAAAATAAAACATACTATTATGTTTCTTAAACTGTATTGAATTGGATAAATGGAATTTAAAAGTTTTCAAAAAAAAAATATTTATTTTGTGTTTGAAAGATCACATGAGGAATCACACTTTACTATTTACATAAGTATAAAAATTTTCCCAAATAAACCCTATAAAACTTTAAGTTAATTTTTTCAATTAAATTTATCATTCAATAAGCAGGATCTTTTTCAAAGTTTTCAAAACAGCCCAAAATTTTTTCTTTAAATTTCTTTAAGAAGGGAGTAAAATAATTATAAAAGGGAATAGGTCCCATTTACACGTAAATTCTAAATTTTTAAAATTAGAAAGTTGAATTTTTGCATTTTCCAAACCAAAATTAAACACAAATTTTCTTTCAAATAAATTTTTGTTCATAAATAATTTTTAAATAAGGTCATATAATTTTTTTGAAAATTACAGAAGACGAAAAACACAAGAACAGACACTTCAACAGACACAGCATACAGGTTTTTGCCAATCGAGTTTTCTGTATCAACGAACAAAAACATTGGTTTCTAAAAAGAGAAAGGTTTTTTTCACATTTCAAAACATTAGTTAACCTCTTTTTGTCAGGACCCGGCTTTAAAAGTTTCTCATAGACTCAATAATTTTCGAATGTTGTTAAATAATGCCTTTTTATGTTTTTTAAAAATTTTGGGTAAAATACCAAGAAAGAAAAAAGGGTTTCTTTCATTGTTTTTCTTTTCATTTGTTAATAAATCTCATTTTAATATTTACTGATTATTCCATTTTAAATTGATTGAAATTTTCGTTGAATAAAAACAATGAAAAAAATGTTTTTCCTTTTCTGTTTTTGTCAAGAAAAAAAAGTATTGTAATCATGCCGGAGGGGTTTTTTCGACTAAACCTAAATTCCGATCACTGGTCACGAAAAAACTTGATAAATTTTTAATAGTAATTACGCCTTTTCGTTTGTAGACATAATCCATTTTTTGGGGGCCCTTTCCCAAAAACTAAGAAAAACTCTTTTTGTCCGTTTTTATTAACACAAGCATTAAACGCCCCCGCCCTTTTTAGTAAATCTGTGAAAATAAGAAAGTCATTATTGTGAAAACAAGATTTTTAAGAGTTTCTGTATAGCAGGTAACCCACTGTTGGAGAAGCAGGACGTAAGATCGAACCCATCAACGGCGAAATTTTTTTGGGGAAAACAATTTTCCTTTAAATTGTATAGAAATCTTTCATCCATTATAAATATCACATAAAGATGTGTTTTTGGGGGACACATTTTGTTTTAATGCTTTAAGAATCACGTATAAATATGCCCTACGACGGCTTCAGAACGTCTGCGGGCGCCCCGGTTGAGTTTCGCGTTATCGAAACTTTCATCTGTGCGAATTCAACCTTGGGACATAGTCGCTGAAAATAAGCCCGGGAACGAGTCCACAGATTGTTCTAAAGACCAGCTTCTGGTTGAAAAAATTTCAAAAAGAATATAAGTTGCGTGGGTTTTTAAAGGTTTGAATTTTTTGTAATGTATATCTTGAAACAAGTAAAATTTCTGAATAAAAACAAAATAATATCACGAAAATTTTTCGGAATAAGTGTGTTGGACAGCTTTTAGAATTATCTGTGATAGCATAGTGCGGTCGAGCCAATTACAGACGCAGGATCCCAGTTCAAATCCCCAAAAGTTGGAATATTTTACCTCCGCGTGTAAAGAGAATTACAAGCGTAGGAGGAAGTGTCGAAATTTTCCGAAAAAACGTTTTGTAAGTAGCTAGTTGGGAAAAAATGGATTTTGGTATTGTTCTTTTTATTTTCTATACACAATGTCAAAAAGCTTGTTTTTTTAACCCGAAAAAAGGGTTTTCAAAACCTCTTTGTCAATCCGTCTTCGTGTGAGTAATTTAGACCAAAGTAAAATGATTTTCACCAAAAATATTCCCTTTAACGATCGGGGTAATATTACGAATCTTCGAATTTGAAAAATCTTTTTAAATTTTTAAGGTCTTTTCAAAACCCATCATATTTAAAAATTTTTCAATAAAGTTCAATTTTTTTAAATCTATTCCTCGAAGCACAAGATGTTTAAGTATGACGTATTCAATTTTTTTGGGGGAACGATCTGAATTTCGAAAAATTTTAAACAAATACCTATTAAAATTTTCAAAACAAATATTAATGCTAGAATTTTTGTTTCATAAAATCTCTTTTTTAAAAAAGATATTTAAAATTAAAAAAAAAACACCCACTCTTTCCCAGTAAGATCCACCCTTTACAGTAATGATTGTGCTATTGGGGCTAACGCTTCCCTTTTTCTTTGGATGGCTACTGTTTTTTTTTTTTTTCCAACGATTTTCTCAAAAGTATGGGGGAGAACAGTTGATATCTGGAGTTGGGACGGTGTTAGCTTCATTGTGGGCCTGGTTCCTTGTGATTCCAGGGGAAAAATCAGTAACTGCACTGAAAACGGGAAAACTCCGCCTTAAGTAACACCATGTACTGGGTAGGGGGGAGAACGGGGAAATTTTATGAATTGTCGCCCGTTTTTTCTCAGATAAATACTTGATGTTTATCAACATCAAATCGGGAATTTTGCGTTTGATGTAATATTAAACATAAAAACCCCTTCCAGGTCTGCGTTTAAATTTTTTAGCGTATCAAAATACCCCGACACCCGTATCACATTACCCTCTTAATAATTTTCCCCCAAAAATTTGGGGGGTAAAAATATATATATATATATATATATATATATATATATATATATATATATATATATATATATTTTGAGACGAGCTCTGATATAACCCCCGGAAAAGGGCAGAACCCCAGGAAAAAACGCCCAAGATAAATCGGGGTGTTTCCCAATTTCGAATGTGGGGGTTGGTGTCATCATCTGACGTCAGCCGCGGCTGAAGTCGGACGTAACGAGTGGTCGCCAATATTTCCGGGGCGAAAAGCGCGGGAAAATTAAATGGCGATTGGCACGTTGATAAAAAAACGGGAACAGTCTCCGGGGGGGAAAGGGGGTTCCCGGGAAACCGACAGTCGGAGAAAGGCCGCCGGGGGTTGATAGAAAACGGCATTCTGAGACAAACCGCCGAACAGTCTGATAGAGATCGCCGAAGGGTCGAGTTTCGATCATTACGTCCCCTCGCCGCATCGCCGGGAAGGTTGAGGCGACATTCCCGGTGCCACACAGCCAAAGAAGCAAGTTTGTTGGAAAGGAAGACGGGGAGGCACGGCCCTTCTAGGACACCGGAAAATTGTACACTTCTGGGGGAAAGGAGGCGCATCAAGGAGCCGGAGCAGCGCGGACCGGCGGCGATAGCGCAGGGGCTGGGCGAGGCCGGCGTCCCCGGGGGCGAGCAGCCGTTCGCAGCGATAAGCAGTGAGGTCGGTCACTGCGTTGGCCGAGGTCCAGGTTACGTGTTCCCCCAAACGCCGAAGCGTGGTACCCGTGCGAATTCAGACCGCGAGGTCGTAATATTTCCAAAGGGGGATTAAAAAAGGGATAACTAGGAAGTTTCTTGCGCGCAAACCGGGGAAATTTAGTTGATCCAAATAGTGGGAAAGAACAGATGAAAGAACATTTTAGTGCCAAGATCAGTAGGTTTGATAACAATTAAATTGCCCGGATTGTAATTGCGGGCAAGATATGATTTTAGTATTTAAGGTAGGAGGTTTTTTTTATTTGCAAAGATGGAGCAAGAATTAATCCAGACTTAGGATTAAAATTAAAATAGAAATAGGATTAATTTTGTTTATTATAATTAGTGTGTATGTGTATGTGCCTCTAAAAAAAGTTTAAGAATACATGCCAATTTTCCCAGAGCCATCCAAGTGTTTCAAAACGATCCCCCCTGTTCTATCCATTGCAAGCTCCCCCTTATTTGCCCCCACAGGCAAGACAACAACAACCTGACAGGCCTGGCGTGGGACGACGTAGCCCGCACGGGCTGGTAACCCCCGAGCGGTGCTTAAACCCCCCAGGGTAACGACCCATCAAAGACCGGGTTGCATTGTGTGCGGCGCGCCGGAAATCCACGGCGTGTTTTTGTCAAAATATATATATATATATATATATATATATATATATATATATATATATATATATATATATATATAATAACGATTAATATTATTGCTTTATTTTAACGCAGAAAAAGATTAATTTTTTCTTAATGATAACCTTTTTTAAAAATATCCTGTCATAAAAATAACAAGTAACATCAAATTTTTATCCGGCGGTAAAGTTTTGACTGGAAAATTAGGCATTTTAGTTTTGATTTTTTCCCCCCAAATATTGTAACATTCTGAGTCCTTTTTTGGTCATTATAATATAATATTTTTCCCCTACATTTCCTTTTCTTGTTAATTTTGGACAAAATAAGTAAAACTCTAAAGTGTATTACATTACCCCCAATTTTCTACTGTATAATTTTAAACCCCCATGATCTTATTAACATTGTCAAAAAACAATATTAACCGAGTTTTTTGTTTAATGAAATCTTTTTTAAAAATAGATTTGTATTAAGGAAAAATTAAAACTGTTTGTTTTAAACTGCAGATACAAATGCTTCATTTTCTTTTCGCATGGGAAAAGGGGGTAGTCTTGTCGTATCTGTGGCAGGGAACCCCAAAGGCGAGTTAATTTTTTAAAGCCCCGGGTCGAACCCCGGCGAGTAGAAAATATTTTCTGTGGTAGGGGGTTTTTTTTGTTTTTTTTTTGCGGGTTCAAAAGGCGATTGAAATTGGTGAACTACGAAAAATGTGAAAATACATACTGTTGAAGAACACTTGGTTTGAAATAAAACACTTTCTAAATAGTATGTATAGTGATAAACTTTATTTAGGTGAGAAACTTAGACCATTATTTTGATTTTTAAATTAAAACTTGACAACTGAAAAACAGTTGTCATAAGAGTTATTATATATCAATGTTTATTTTTAAAATTTTGTTTAAAATTTTAAAAAAAAATTTTTTAAAAAATTTTAAGATATTTTTTCTAATAAACAAGGAAATTCAAAAAGGCCACCGCAATAAGCATTGGTTTGGATATGTTTTCAGCCCAAATATTTGCGAAATATAAACACTTCATTAATATCTAAAATTTTTTATTATTAACAAAAAAAATGAATAAATTTGAAGAAAAAAATTTTCAGAAAAAAAAGCACCCAATTTTCACAGTTCGACGCTTTTTTTTTTTCGGTTAATTTTTTTCTAATAATATATTAAATTATATTGTTAATAATAAACATGTTACATGTTTCTGGTCTGTTTATGATTCTAGAGTGCAAATTTTTTGGGAGAAACCATATTTTCAAACCAACATTTCGTGTTTATTTAGCTCAGCCTTTAGAATATACATGAGTTTATTAGAAAAATAAAATTTAAAAATTTTCAAACGCTTTTTTTAATTTCACGTTTCCCTTCCCGATACTCTGATAACCATGTTCTTTAAAACCAAAAAAAATTTGCGTACTGCAAAAAATTAATTAAACCCATGGCAAAAACGAAAATAAGTCTGTCACATATCTTTTTTGAGGGTAAGGAGAAATTTAAAAAAAAATTATAGTTCCCTGAATTTTGACAAATTGCGTCTTACTTTCTATGATATTCAAATGGTAAAATTTATTACAATATTCAATTGGTTAACAGTTTCCTAAAAGCTTGTTTGATAATTTCCAATTTCGTAGAATAAAAATATCTTCAACTCGTCGTAAATAACTATTTTACAACATTATGTTTTTTATGTTAGCAGGTTTTTTTTTTTATTCTGAGAAACTGGGTATACGAATCAGTTTACTAGTTATTCACACAGGAGCACATGAATCCTAAAAGTATTTAATAATATAACCTTTGCTGATGAATCAACGTTTTATTAATGATTTTAATTTTAAAAATTTTTTCATTAGTTCGGATGTTTAAATATGGTGTAAATTTAATTACATGTTTGAAAAAAGATGATTATATGGCAAAAACATTTTTTTTCATTTGATCATTCAATTTATCAATCACCTCAATTACTTTAATATTTTTGCTTAAGTTTTAATTCAGATCTTCGATAAAGACATGAATCAAATAACATCGTAGATATTTGGGGTTTTTTAAAATAATAAGGGAATAAATGTTACATTTATTGAAATTTTTTATAACCTGTAAAATGTAGCAGATTTTAAAAATTACTTAAGAGAAGGTATGGGAATTTTAGTATGGGAGGAGGAATAGAAGAAATAGGGGAAGGTTTAAAAATATTCTAGTAAATCCCGACAGGCATTTGTTCTAAATTGTTAAAACAAAATGCGATCCGGAATATTATAATGCGAAAATCAGACGGTTGAAAAAAACCAGAGAAGGTTTGCAACAGACATGAGGAAACCATATGACATTATTTCGAAATTTTCAAAAGTTTTGGGGAAGGAAAAGAAAATCGAGAGGAACATCATTTAACTCTATTTTTTGATGGGGAGGCAGAAAAAATTGGTCGGCATTTTTAAATACGTTCAAAAGGGAAAGGGAAAAAAGATGATTCCAGTTGTTCGAAAAATTTCGCCAATATCGGACGATTGTAAAAAAGCAATGTTTTTTTGCGTATTTGCTCCTTTTTAACAAAGTAAAATTTTATTCAGATACCATTATAATGTTATACAAATTGTTTATATAAAAAGTTTATAATGTATATAATAATTTTTAGGATATTTTTCAAAGATCGAATTAGATAACCCGAATGGCCCCTTTGTTTAATAAACCGCCTGCAAAATTTGGTTTTTATAGATTAGTAGGGCCAACAAGCCACCTTCGAACCTGACGATCCCGAAATATAGTCTGTGTTAAGGTCATACCTTACCACCAGGTTCGTTCTATGTATTTTCACGGGGAAATGCTGAGCATTGATTTTTACTAAACTGTAAACAAACGGTAAATCTTTTTGAATTTATAACATCTTTTTTGCTTTTTTTTAGTAGTATCAAGTCGTTTTACCAAGTATGTGAAGAAAAATCTCTCCATCGGTGGGGAAATATGACTTATTTCCGCCTCGTATGAAAACAAACTAGCCCCTGAGGCAACGTCCTTTTCCCCCCTTGGGATGTTGACCAACCCAAACAACTGGGGTTCACCTGCTAGCGTTGGTCAACGGTCCCCCCCCCGCCCCCCCCCAGGCCGGGGGGGTGCCCAATTTTTTGGGGCGGTGTGGAAGATAAATTTTGCGGCCACTTTATCTGGGGAAAAAGGGTACGGCAAAAAGTAGTACATGAAATATGACTTCCCCATTGCCACGGGTAGCCAGGAGTCCATGTGCCTGTCAATTGAGGACGCCCTTATTCTCCGCTTGCTGCCCCCCTTTTCCCACCGGGGACGCCCCCCATGTGGTCCGCATGGATACTACCAGATGTAGAATATGGAGGGTTCATAACAATCTCCGGAACCCCCATCAATCTAACCCTTCCATACAGACGATTTCCCCTGATGGAAGGTGTTCCCGTACCGGTCTCTGGAAGAGGACATACCGCAAACATAGGGGCGCGCGGACGAAGAAAATTCAAACCAATCCCGCACGGTATCCCCAGGGGCAGGGCAGGCAGCGAGCGAAGTGGGGAATTTTCGCGGGCAGCGAAGCCGTTTTATAAATTTGAAATTAAATGGGTGACGTTCGATTTTTACACTATCAAAGTCATAGCGTACATTTTCTAACGCATACTTTGTTTTACTCGCGCGATAAAAGAAATCGTCGTTATTTATTACAGCGAAGAAATATGGAATCAAAATAAGTTTTTTGTCTAAAATATACGTAAACGTTAGTTCTCAAATTATTATTTTTAGCTAAAAAAATCCCAAAAAAATTGTTTTTAATGCAGATGATAATATTTTTAAACATTTGTTTTTTTTTCCGGAAATAAAAGGGCAAAGCCTGTTAAAACCTTTCCCCTGAAAATATAATCGGTTTTACATATTTCCTTTTCCCGTGTCCTGAAAACAGTGCGTAGTTAGATTTGACCCCGATAACATTTAGTTCTTTAAACCGATTCCGCATTTCTCTTATTCCCATCTTCGTTTTTTACTTTTTCAGAAATAAAAACTCTGTAGCACCCGTTTTTTTGATCTTTTTCACCTTCTAGTGTGCAAGTGTTTTCCGGAAATTCAGTAACAGCACCCCTTTGAGTTTCAGTTTTTCGTGACTTTTTTGGGTTGAAATTTTAAAAGATGAATTGTTTTTATTAGGGCCTGGAATTTTTAAAAAAATAAAATTATGTCCCCATAATATTCTCATGATGAAATAATGCAAGAGGGACGAAAAGAAAACGATGGTTTCGTATACAAAAAACTTTTTAAAGGGCCCCAGCCAAATCGTTTATACGCCCGTAAGTCACGAAGGTTGGCATTGAGACCCCGGGGTTCGTGGTTGGGTGAGCCGGAACCCGGGATCTAACGGCGTGACCCCGGGCCCGAAGGGAAAAAAGGCCTGTGACTGCGCGGAGTTTTGATAATTTTAAAAAAATAAAAATGCACATTAATGGAGGATTACTCCCCGGGGAAAAAGGGTCAACGCCCCCTTTAAGGGGGTTGGGACGCGGGGTCAAGGGGTGGGCCAAATAAAAAACAAAACAAAAAAAATGAAAGGGTTCCCAAAAATTCCGCCATGACAGGTTTTCATCTTAGGGGCCAAAAAATTTACCAAATAACAAGTAAAAATTTACAAAGAAAGTTTTTTCCCAAATTTAAATTTTGTTAGTGAAAAAAATAAAGAAAAAAAAATCATAACATCAATGAAAATATTGCAGCAAAAAAAAATCAACAGCAAACACACAGGGAAAATAAGGATAAGCATCTATTCCGATTTTCAAATAATTTTAGAATATTCAATGTTTCGCTGCATGGAATTCGTTATTGTTTTATAAAAGCACGCATTCTGGAGTGTTCACACTTTACCTCTATCTCTTCCTCTCACGATTGTTGGGTCAATGCCGAAATAAACGATAGTTGAGGGTTGCAGGGGAAAAAACTGCCCCTTTGGGATACCATGTGAACGACGTGTACACCTGAAAACGTAATCTGCCAGAAAATTTTACTTCTCCCTTATTTTGTACGAAGGGGGTTGAAGAATTATACCTGTACGATGTGAAATTGAAGAAAACTTCAAGCCGCCCAGGTAACAAAAAGGTGGATAAATTTGTTCCTATAGGGTTTAAATTTGTCCTTAATCGTTACACCCCACATTCCATGTATTCGGGACCCTTATACAGACTAACGATTGAGGGCAAAGGGGAAGGGGCCCCTTTCTGGACCCCTCACCCTCCTGGGGCGGGGGACACATACGGCTTACGACAGCTGATACAGCGCCATCCCATTTTCGAATTGAAACAAGGCGAAAACCTGACTAGAAAAAGTTGTTTTAGCCCCGTAAGTGTGTGCCTGTTTTTACGCGAAGGCTGGGGTGATCGCTTGGTTGGCCGACCACCGCCCTTTGGGCTTACAAAAAAGTTTACCCAACCCGACCACCAACAGGGGCCCTGCACCCGGCAAGCCCCGATTGGTCTTCCGGCATGTGTGGTAATGTAGTGCATGTGATTGTGGGGGGAGAATAGGGCAAAAGAAAGGAAAGTTCGCGCGCGATTGTGGCCTGTTTGTTAGGGGACTGCCCGGCATTCGCCTGGTGTTGATCGGAGAAACCACGGAAAAATCGGGGCAGTCGACTTCTAAATTCTCCTCCAGACGCGACTGAATTTGTAGCGGGAGATAGTTTCGAAAATTTGCCGCCGTCGGGGTTCGAACGAGGACCCCGTGACGCATTTCAGTTACATCAGTTGATGTCCTTTAAACAAAAAACCGGGGCCCCGAGTTTAAAAAGGGTATTTTTATTTTTGGGGTTCTTTACAAAGCCTACAATTCAAAATTGTATTAAAAAAATTTTAAAATTTTTATTAATTTTTCTGGGATACCGTGGAAGGTTTTTTGAGGTTTGCCAACTCGAAATATGTTGGCTTCACAAAAGAAAAAAAAAAAAATTTTACATTTCAACAACTACTTGGGTTTTTGAAAGGCCCGTACACAAAATTTAAAGTGAACACAATTTTCACAAAATGCATGTATTAACATCTGTTTTTAACAAGGGGGACCGGGGCAGGGGGAAACGGCTCGATTTTTTTAGTGTCTCGAGGCGGTTCTAGTTTTATAGCTTAATGATGTTTTCTTGAAACGACTACGAATCATTTATTTCCTTGTAAATGATTAACTTTCCTCACCCGGGGGAAATAACAAAGAGGGTTTTCACGGGGGATATTTGCATACCCCGGAAAAACACCACGATATGACGGAACGAGAGGCCGTTCTGTACTAAAAAATAGGTTCATATAATTTTCTAAAAAAATATTGTCTGTCATGGATGATGCAATTAAGATGAAAAAAGAAAGATTATAACTAAAGGGAAATTTTGATAAAAAAGATGCAGGATAAATAAGGTAATTATTATTTTACAATTCTTGTGTTCTAGAGCGCGATGGAAAAATGACTTTTTTCCCTCTCCAAAGCCCTCCCCGCCCTAGACATCGGGCGGGGCTCTAGTGTCACAGTGTAATTCTTGAAATGAAAGTCATTTGAATACAAGTGAATGAAAGAAAACGATAAATTCATAAATATTTCGTAAGTTTTAGGCTTTAATAAGCATCGCCACAGAAAAAAATGGCGATAAAATTCCAGCATTGCATTGGTAATTTTTTAATTATTTAAATTTCATCCAAGTTAGACGTTCCCGCTGGTATGCAGTTGTTTGGAATCGACGAAAGTATTCGCTGGGGGATATTATTTTCTCGGGGATTTAGCCAGTGTTATTTACTTTAATGAGTACAATATTAGCAGGGGTGGTTATCCGTTTTTTCCAAAACCGAGAAGGGGGCCGTAAACTATTCACCCACTGAGGACAATGAAAAATTGCGCCACAATTGATAATTATCAAAAATAACTTCCCTTTCTAATAAAAAATTTTAAAACATATTTTCCTTCGACACAACTTCCATACTATGAAACATTAGGGAATTTCCGAGTAAGAAAATAAACTTCACATTTTAACTAAGGTAAAACGTAATAACGTCTTCATAAAACACCAGCACTCGCAATGTTTTGGATACTTCGATTGATTGATTGTTAGATACGGCGCGCAACTTTGGGGCCATTGGTCCCGTAAGTGTGATGCATGTTTTTCTTGGGGAGGTGGGGTGGTCTTCTCCGCTGAATGGCGAGATCCGGCGCCGACCTCCGTCGGCAAAGGGGTTTTCCAACCAGGTTCTCCCCAGGGCACCGGTCCATTGGGCGTCGATTCCCGACGGTCTCCCGCCATGTGTGGTAGTGTAGGCGGGTGTGGGGGGTAAAGAAGAGGGAAAGACGCGCGCGGTCCGCCCGTTTTTTAGGATCTGCCCGGCGGTCATCTGGGCTGATCAGAGAAACCACGGAAAACTACCGATCAAGCGCCCGGGCCCCGAATTTCCCCTTGACAGGGCTGAATTGACCTGCTGATTTGGTCAAAACCCGCCACCGTCGGGACTCGAATCGGTCCTCCCCGGGTTTGAGGGCCCGCAGGGCTCAGTGGATGCCCTGGCACCTCCCGGGATACTGCGGTGTCCATTATTTTTTTTATTGTTGCTTCTCGGGAAAAAGCATGGAAACGCTTTATTTTTCTTTAAAGGTGGAGGAATATAGTGTATTTTGTTTCACTTGGTAGTGTGATGCTGAAAATTGTTTTCCGAAATTGCTTGGGAGCTGTGCGGGGCCCCTGAAGCATCTGTGTAATTGTGACTTATTTGACGAAGAGAGCCTGAAGTTTGGCGGAACGGCCTTTTCTTTTCTCTACTTTACCGGACAGAAAAGTATTGTAAGCCGGGAAAAGGCAATTTTTAATAGAAAAGATTTTGCGGCCCTGATAACAAAAAAGTGGATACAAAAATTTCCTTTTATAGTGAATCTAAGTGAATCAATCTAGTGAATCTAATCTATACCTCAAAACAGGGGTTCTCAAACTTTTGTCCCCCCCCACTTTAAATCAATTTTTTTTAGGTTTTAAAAATTTTTTCCAGTCTTAAAAATCAAAACGCAATCATCACTTAATTATAGGGGCCAGAGTTTTAAAAATTTTTTGAGTTCAAAATTACTTTTTGAACGAGACTTTATAACAAATAGAAATTCCCCCTTTTATAATATTTAAAAAATTTCCCATTCAAATTGAAATGAATTTTAAAATTTTTAAAACACCTAATGGAAGGGGATGAATTGATGTTTTTTAACAAGTTTGTTAATATCGGTTTATTTTGAATTTATCAAAAGGGCCAGTCACCGGTTTCGGTAGCAGAAACGATTCTTGTAAGTTGGCAACGTTGCCACAGGACTAAATTCATGGTAAATAAATATGAGATGGAAATGCTATCAAAAAACGTTGAACAATTGACCACAATCCCGGGTACATTTGGGGGTTGGCTTTTTTAGCCCAAAAATTTTAGCCATTTTAATTTGATTATTTTATCGTTGCCGTTTTTCGCCTAGAAGTTTCTCCTCGTGGGGTGATCCCACTGCGTAGACAGTTTTAAATAAGCAACACGATCCGGTATTTCAATAAATTGAGCTGAAATTCAAATTTTTTAATCATGCACAACACGAATCCTTATTGTGTCCATTACCATTATGTAACTGAGAGCAAGAAACAATGAAAGATAAACCATAGTCCTGTCAGATTTTGACCCAAAAGGGGATGTAAAATTTTTTCCCCAAGCTTAAAATTAGTGTTCCGTAAATAGTTTAAAAAGTTGTCAGACTTATTACGGTAATTTAGATATAGATTCCCAATAGTTTCATGTTCGAGTCCCATTTTGCCTTAAAAATTTATTTTCAGCATAAATGGGTTACTGTGTTCTTGGCCCCCGAGATGTCAAATGTTTTTTAAAATACATCCATTCACATTACAATTAGCAGAATGGGAAAAAGAAAAAAGAACTTACCCATAGCAGTGGGTGAGACGTGGTTAAAACCGAATGGGGAAACACATGTTTAATTGCAATAAAAGGTTTTGCTGTTTGAGAACACTCCATTGATAAGGTAAGGTTATGTTAGGTTGGGTCAATGAAGACACCAGTAAATAACATCACAAATACATTTTTGAATCATGTGGAAATTTTTTCCATGGGTTCGCAAAAAATTTCAGAGAAATTGGGGAATTTTTCCCAGACAACTTTCCCGGGGGAAGATGGTTTCCACGGTTGCAACGGTTACATCGTGCATTTCTTTACGCCCCCATTGATTCCATCGTGAAAACATCAAGTACGTTTCAGTTCGCACTGCGACATTCATTTGGGGGAAATAAAAATTTGGCAAAAGAATGGATATGTTAAAGCTCTTTTGCACGTTCTGTACATGAGATGGCTCCCTGCGCACTTTGTGTCGTTTGCACGTACATTTGCGTACATTTGGGGGACATACCGATTTTTCTAGGGGCGAGAACTTGTCTACTGATACCCCATTTTTTTAAAAGCTTTCCCGCTGATGGGAAAGGGAAAAAGTGGATTGTGACTTTGGAAAGAAAATTTCATTCCCTTTCCCAAGCATTCATCGAGTGTTCGAAACCAGTGGCGTACGGTGACAGAAGATCCTCAATTCCCCACAATTTCACCACGGATCAAATAGGTTTTCCATTCGTCGCACTAGTGCGCACCAGTCGCACCAGGCGTTTTCGGTTCCATTCCACCGGGGCCCCCGGGCAAAGAACTGCGTGTTCCTTTTCTCATCGAACGGCCCCGACGCGATCGTCAGTGACCAGTGCACCGGGCCATTGTGGGGTTAGGTGCGGAATTTATCCATGCTGGTTTAGATTCGTGGTGAAATTATGAAGGAATTGAGGATCTTCGTCACGGGGATACTTCGAATGATGGAGTATATTATTTTTGAAAGAAATGTCTTAAAATAATGTTTGTGTTTTTTAAAATTCGGAAAATCAGATTGTTTTTTTCCAAAAAATTTAACCTTAAAAAATTTAAACCCCACTCCCCCGGGGGAAAAGGACGGCCCCGAAGGGCTAAGGGGCCTCCCCAGCCCCGGCAGGACCCCCGGGCGCAGGTAACCCTCCCACGCATCCCCTTCCCATTTAACCCAGGACGGCGAAGGACAGGGGGCGGCCGGAAAACCGCCCCCGTCAACCAGCGCGCCGGCCCCCGCAACGCTAATTCCCCGACGGAGGGCCGGGCACGCCGCTGAAACACGGACCCCCGCCGGGGCCCGGGAAAAAGCCATATTACTTGGGGTTTAAAGATCCCCCCGATGCTGTGCCCCCCACGGTCTGGCGGGCGAAAGAACAGGGAGAAGGACAATTGGCCGAGTTAAAACCGGGAATCGCATTGTCACGCCATTCACACCACCGAAAAGGTGGGGTATTTAGAGGGGGAGTCTTACGCGAAATAAATGACTTTCCCACCGCCCCCCGCGAAGGGCCACGAAAGACTCCCGTGTGGCAATCGGGGCCCCCGGGGGGCAGGAGGGTGAAGTGCGCTGAAGGGGCTCCAGACCCCCGGGGTCGGCAACACTGGCGCCTAAAAAATCTGCGGTTCCCGGACCCGCAGGTGAAGGCCAAACCCCCACAAACGAAGGGCGCGCTTAAAACTGAAAAGGGACATTCATTCACCCTACGCGACACACCTGCCCGCGTAAAATTTCTCGATCCGCCAGTTGATAACGACGTGATCGTGAGCGAAAAAGGGGGCCTTTTTTGCGCCCAATGCCGATGGGGTCCCCGGCCAATTGCGCCTATGGTCGCTGTAAGCTCTGAAGGGGAAATGGCCCCCCAGGACAGAAAACCCGGAGTTTAAGGGCACGGGCACTGTCCCAAACGGGAACAAATACCCCGCCTGTCTGCAACGGGCGGGACGCCACAGCTTCATACCCCAGCTTTTTAGTCTTCCCGGTCGTCCTCAGACGATCCCGGGGGAAAACGCCGGGGCCAAACCAAACATATGCCCAAAACAAGGGCGGGACAAAAAACCAAAAAAAAAAGGATAGCCTGGTCAGGGTCAAAAAAATTTGCAGGGGCAAATCCCCTCGGGCCCCCTTTTTTGCGGGCACAAGCAGTGCGGTGGAGTCGGACCAGTGCTCCCCGCGGCCGCCCCCAGCATTCTCCAGAAGCCATTTTCCCAGTTAGCACAGCTTGCAGCTTTTCTCCCAGAAGATGGCGCAAACAAAAAAGGGGCCACAATTCCTGCATGCAACCGCGAGCATGCCCCTGGAATGCGCGCAGCGCACGCAAAAAGCCCAGAAAAGGCGAGTTTTTGAAACATAAACTCGATATCTGGCGATACAAGGCGTGGTTCAACGCCTGGGTGATTTCCCGAATTAAAGGGGATTCGCTAATACCGGAGCGACCGCGAAGGCAGATTGGGAGGCGGTGCACTTAAAATTCGTCGCGACATCCTCAGCTCAAAGAAAACCCCCCGCCCCAAATGCTGACATCTCGGGAAGCGGTTGGGCACTTTTGGGTGGGAACCACCCGACCCTTTGTCGCGTTGTCTACTGCCCAGAAAAAAGTCTAAACGCCTCAGAAATCAAGTTATTCTCGCGCTCGACACCGGTTCTGCTCTTGGCCCAAATGAAGGCACCGGTTTTGGGGATGTTAAGTTCCAACGGGAACGGAACCAACCTCGCTACTCAGCAGTAGGACGAGGCGAAGGGGTGCCCCCGAAACGTCCCATTTTTTTGACAGCCCAGCGCGGAACGCCAAGCGGGGATTATCGTTTTTGCGATCGCGAAGGAGGAGGGAATGTCCGTCGTCACTTCCTGAACTGACCCCGATCACAATCCGGTAATATGTGGGGACATCTTTGACGCAGCACGCCAGCAAAAAATCGAAGTACGCGCATCTTGACGGGGTCGGCTATAAACTAAGTGAGAAATTTGCTCGACAGAGACCGCTAGTGAAAAAAACGGAAAAATCTGCGTTAACTTTTTCCCTGACAGGGCCCCGGCCCGTGTAAAAAAAGGTAAAAAGTGACGGGGTCCCGGGATTTCGCCCCGAGCCCCAAACGAAAAGACGGACACTGCAAACAGTAAATTCATCGCCGATTTGGTGATCCGAGAGGGGGAGGGGGCGAGAGCGCGAGCCGAAAATTTCCGCGTCTCTGAGAGGGGAGAGAAACGCTCGGTGGAAAAAAACATTTGGAAGAGTGAACCTCCACGATAAACGCCTTGGGGCTTATCCAAAGCGCTGGGGCGGCAACCGGGAAACCACCCGTACAGACCAACGCAGACGGGCCCCCCCCCGGGCAACCCCTCCAGCACCGGAATATGGGGACGACGCCCCTAAAAACGAAGTCTTTGCCGACTCGCTCGAGCGGGAGTTCCGAACCAACGAAAATGCGATGCCCTGACTGCGGAGCGACCAGGCACCCAGTCCGTCGCCGAAAACCCCAGCCGTCGTGGGGCGGACGGGGAACCTGGGTGCCCGCCGCCTCAACCCCAAAATCTTGCGGCCCTGACGGTCCACCGTCGCGCAGCTGAGCTGGGTTTTTTTCTGGCGCTCTTTAATGCCTGCCTAGCGAAGGTTATTTCCCGGGCCGTGAAAACTGCGAAAATCTGCTTAAAACCCCCGGGGGAAAACTTTTCCCCGCCGAGTAGTTATAGACCCATTAGTCACTCGCTCCTGGAAAGACCCCAGAACGCCTAATACTTGTGCGTTTGCAGCAGGAAGTACGGCGTCTAGGTCTCTCCGGACGAACAAGGGGTTCAGAACTCGCTCCGCGCGCAGCGCGCGCCTCGCCCCAGATTGGCCCTCCTCGGCGGCGGGAAACTCTACCCCTTTCCTGACATGCGGTCGGCCCTTTGACACGGTGTGGCATGAGGGTTCTTTTTTTCATGAGTGGGGGTGCGACGCTACCCAGGTTGATCGGGCTTTCACAAGAGAACGTTTTGCGTGTCAAAGGCGTCAATCGTCCCCAAGACGCGCCGGGGGGGGAATTCCCAGGCGCGGGTTTCTTTCTTCGGCTATCGTCGTGATGCGCCCCGCTAGCAGAAAGGAGAACGGGAACAGCGTTGCGGTCTCCTGATGTTCGCGGACGTCTTTGCGATTGCGAAGGCGGGGAACACGACATGAATCTGAATGTGCCTGCCGTTTTTCCCATCTGGCTCCGCCAAAACGACTGACCTAAAAACCCCAAAAAAGCCCGTTAACTTCACACGGAGAGGGGAGACCCGAGGAAACGGGTTTTTTAACACCCCTGGTCCCCCAAAAAGTACCTTGGCGTGGCTTTTAAACTGGCCTCTATACGAAACCCCAAGGGCCTTCGGCACAAAAATACCCAGGGCCTCCCCCCTTCGCCCCTCCCCGCTCCCCGGGCCCCTACCCCACAGAAAGCTTCTTTTACCGCCGATCGCAGCTTGGACGGGTGCTTGCGAAACCTTCGCGGGAGCGCGTCTCGACCCCCAGCCCGATTTGGGGGGGAGCCGAGGGTACGCACCGCAAGCGGCCGCATCTTTCCCCCCCTCCCCCCCAATCGCCACCATAGGAACAAACCTATCCCTGGGCGTGCCCCCAGCCCGGAGGGGATCCGCCGGAGGGCACGCCGCGCTCACCGGGGGCTGGGCCAAACCCGCGGGCCCCGCGCGAAACCGGCCGGGCGGTAACTGGAGGTTCCGGCCCTTTTTTCCCGCGGGCCCCCAAAACGGCCTTCACGCCGGGCGCCTTTCCGCAACCCCCGCAGAGCCTGCGAACTTGGGGAAGGTGGACCAAGGGGTATCGTCGCCAGGGGCCTAACCCCCCACGCTTTGAGCGTCCGGGGCCCTGGCGCAAAGTCATTTAAAAAAGGGAAATAACATCAGAATGTGCGGGGTAGGTTGTAAATAAGTGTAAATACATACAAGTATGAATGAGTGAGGAATGGGAATTAAAAATTATCAAGACTAGACATAAAGAAACATTAAAAAAACAATTGCGAACGTTATTAGGTTGGGGCCGGCCGGCTTCATCCAAGGTTGTTGATTAAATTAAGAACGCCCCTTTTCCGCCGCAAAGCCAATGCGGGGATGTACCATAACCAAAGTAAAACACGCCCGCCAGGAATGGGGGGGAAAGAAAAAGGGACGTGGCGGGGAGGGCGGAAAGGGGGGGGTGCGCCGAAGGGCCTTGAAATTCACGAGAACAATGCCTGGATCTTGTTTCCCCGCAGCGCGGCGGCAGGTGTGAAAGTCGGGGGTGGTGCATAGGGGAAGGGGCAGGGAACCCTTGTCGTGGGGGATCGGGGAAAAAAGGAGGATGCGCAGTAGCATCCAATCACGTTGAACCCAGGGGGTAAAAAAACGACGGGGGCACGTGTTCATTTGCTTCCCGTCTGGAAGAGTGAGGACCCGTTTTTGGCATGACAGCGGGGGAGGCTTTGTGATTTTCGGGAAAGATGTTGTGGATTTTACATAAGTTTTAAAATTATGTATTTTTGGATTTGCCTTTTAAATTTTTACAAAAAATATCAATTTAATTTTAAATGCATTATATTTGATAAATTTTCTACCAAACATTTTTTAAAAAAAAAGAAAATTAAAATTGTTTTGTGTGTAGTTCAAGATAATTAACTTATTTGAAATAATGAAAAATATTGAACTTTTTTAAAAAATAAAAAACAGGTCTTCATTGTTAAATATTAAAGCTTTATTGATTATACTTTGAATATAATCTGGGCAGGGACTATATATTCTTTATACTTTATGTTTGGAGATAAATTTTTATTGTTTATGGAAAAATAAATATGTGAAGAAATTTAAATTTTAAATGGTCTAAAGGGAATGAAGATTAACAGGTTGTTGTAACTTGTGAAGTTCCAAACTATTTTACATAACAATAGTTTAAATTAAAAAAACTCGGGAATTTTTATTGTTTTAAATTTAAATTAACACAACCCTTTTTTTATTTGCTAAATCTAGCCATTCAATAATTTAATACTATTCTCCCAAAAAAACCAAAAAAACTATAAAGCAATTTATTTATTTATTTATTTATTTTTCGTCAAAAAAGTTAAAACTGCGTATGACGTGTTTGGGGAAAATAATTGGTAATTTTTTAAAATTCTGGATCCCACACTGTCATATTACTTAAATTTTGAATTTTAAAAGGGGAAAAAAAAAAAAACTCCCCCTGTAATAAAATCTATTTTTAAAGGGTAAAAAGCAATAAATTTTGGGTCTTATTACTTCCCGCCGCGACAACATGGAAACGATAATTTTAATAATTGACCCCACTGAATTCTAGAAGACGGACAGAAAATTAAAACATTTTGTCCAGAAGAAAAAGGGGGCCCTCTCAGATTTGTCTGGATCAGGGGAAAAGGACGAAAACCTGATCAGAGGGGGCATTGACCCGGGAAAGGAAAAAGTTTTTACGGGTTTTTTATATATTTTTACACCAAATGGTAAAAAAATAATTTTCATTGTTAAAAAATTTAAAGTTTTTTTCTTGTGAAGCTCAGTATTGCAATGGGTTTGCTGGTCGCCGGACAAATTCCCCCTTTACGCCAATTAGGACGGTCCCGATTTGACACGGCTCAGCGCGACGCGCGAACGCGTGCCAGGTTCTATTCAAAAGATTTACGACTAGGGGGGGATTTCCCCCGGGGGACAGCCCTTCAAAAAAAAGGGGGGCGCGTCCCGGTGTACGGCTAGGCCCCGGAACAAGAAATTATAGAATCCCGGCTCTGTTTGATCTGGACCATATAAGATCAGAAGACAGCAAAAAGGGACTGCTTTTCATTCTGGTATGGCCAAAAACACGCACAACAAAACCACCAATCGGGCGCCCGAAAAGGTTAATTGAAAATGCCCTATCGTTCATTGAATTTCGGGAAACGGGATTTCGACCAAATAACATTCAAAATTCCGACCGTGAAGGGGATGGGCGAAACTAGAAAAAGAGGGGGGTGCGACCGGAAATTTTGAAAAGGGGGATTTTTGGGGAAAACGGATAGAAGGCGAGAGAACGGAAAAAAAGAGACGCTGTGTTGAGGGAGGTAGTGAACCCGTGACTAGGTTTGGGCGACCAACGGGGTAGGCCGCCCCGTGTAAAAACACAAAAAGGAATTTTTTCCATTTTAACGGGCCGGCGTGGGTCCGTAGATTGATTTTTGGGGTCAGAGGCTGGCCCGATAAGGAGGGGGGGCGCAGACGGTTCCTCCAATAACCCCCGATCGGAAAAAGGAGCGCGCACCCCCGCATTGTTGCTTTGGTTGGCTGCGCCTTTTCTGATGCGGTGGCAGCGACGTTGGGACACCACGGATGTGCAATCATCGAAAGGGTGAACCAACGGCCATTTTTGTACTAATTCCAAAGAAAAAAAAGGAAAAGAGTCATTTAATGTAAGGAAATAACAAAAATTTTATTTTAAAGAGACTTTTACCAAACTGTATTATAAAAACAAAGCAATAAATGTGTTTTTGCCATTCGGGCGATTAAATTTTAATGTAACAAAATTTTGTAATTATTGTAAAGTAGTATGTATGCAAACCCGTGCCCTCATTAAAGAGTGTCACCCTGAGGTTCCGACCCGGGTGCCGGTGACAGGAAGGCCGTTGGCCCCCTTTCATTATAAATTTAACGCGCACACCTTGCTGATTACCGCCCACTTGGTGACGGTTTTTTCCCTTTGTGGGTCCCCAGCCCCGGAGTACGCGCATTGCGCACATGGGGGGTTGCCCGGCGGGTCGGGTTCATCAGGTATATCTCTGATTGTATAGAAACAGTTAAAAGCAGAAACGATTTCATTGGGTTTAAAATTTTATTGAATTTAATCGTTTAATGTCATCGGCAAATTTTTAAAATAATGTACATGTATTGTATGTAAATTTTTTTAAAGACTGTTGATACTGTCACCTGATGAATATGATTTTACGTCGGGGTGTTATATTAGTGGCATTTTCTAAAAAATATTCCGCCCTTTTAGTGTCATTTTTTTCAGAAACCACTGATTCGTAAAAAAAAGACACCGTAATGGTAGAATTCCCAGATTAATGAAGAGAGGCTTTGAATCACGTGGGTGGGATTTGGTTTTTTTCGTAAAATCGTTTTTTAATCTAAAAGTCTGGGAGTTTTTAAAATGTATTTCCCCCGAATTTATGCCATATCTCAGGCGGAAATAAACATACGCAAATATACACAACGAACAGTATGAAGGTGACTAATTTTAAAATTTAAACACGTAGCGTAATGAACTTAATTTTTTTAATTCAAAATGGACGTTCCATTTGGTTTTACTGAATTGAGAACCAAAAATTTTTTTGCTTAAATCAGTCAATGGTACACCCTTCATTTTCTGGAACACAGCCTTGTTTATTTGAAATGGAAAACGCATTAAAATTTTTTTTTGTTTACTATTAATTTGATATTTCGGGAACCAATTTTAAACATCTGATATTGTACTATTTACGTATCTTTATTGCAAAAATTTCGTATCATCCGCAAAGAACCTTCTTCCCTTCAATCGTCGGGGGATATCGTTTCGTAAAGTAGCAACAGAATGGGGCTTAAAATCATCCGAGAAACCGACATGAACGGGAAGAGTCGGAAAGGTGCGTACGAAAGTTCCATCATTCCAGTGGTATTTCAATTTTCTGAGATCGTTTTTAAGGAAACAAAACCCAACGAGCAATCCCAAAACCTATAAGAAATTTTGGGAAAGAAAAATGTCGAACAATGACGTCAAAAGCTTTTGAGAGATCTAAAAAACCCAATTATCCCTCTTTTTGATCCAATGATGGGGCGAATCTTTAAAAAAGTATAGCGTTCCCGTGATTTTGATTTTCTAAATCCATGGGCAATCTGAAAGGTCGTGTTTACTGAGAAAAGGGTTTCCCTTCGTACGTAAAAATCTTCAATTTTTGAAAAAAATGATAGAAGAGAAATGGGCATAATTTTTAATTTCATTTTGTTGCCTTTTGAAAAGGGGTTTTAATTTAGTGTTTTGAAATATCAAACGTTCCCGTGTATAAAAATGCATTAAAATGTGATTTAAGGGTGTATAATGGATAAGCACAAGTCTTTAACAAAAAATCCGGGGAAATTTATCTAAACCGGGCGAATATTTATTTTTTTGTTTACCGATTATTTTGAGAATTTCAGGAAGAAAATTTCAAACGAACATTGGTTTAAATTTGGGGGAACTGTCTGTTTTTAATTTTTTGCCTGAAGATCCAGGAATGGCAGCAATTCTGAAAAATATTAGTTAAAAGACTAGCCACTGTTGCCGGGTCGTTCACATTTATCGTTATAGTTTAAAACAAATTCTCCACGGAATTTCTAGTTGATTTGGGGTATTTTTATTATATTCCCACATTGCTTTTTTTTATTATTTGAGTTCAAAATATCCTGATCGTTTTTCGATTTTGGCCTCCCTTATGACTTTTCGTAACAATGTTTTGTTTTTTTTAAAAGAAAGGAAATTTTGAGATCGCATGACGTTTAGAAATGAAAGAATAAATTTCCCTTTTTTTACAAGTTTCCCTAATCCTTGTCTTACCCAAAGAATTGCTTTTCCGTGAAATTTTTAAATTTTTCGTTTTTAAGAAAAGCAATGTTAATATAAAATGAAAGAGTTAAAAAAAAAGAATTATATTTGTCGTTTGTATCATATATTATAAACCGTTCCATGACTCCTGATCAAGTAATAAAGAATAATTTAATTTTATTTTTATAAACAATCTAGTCATATGTGTATTATTTATTGCGTCAGTGATCGCATTTCTTATAACGGTAAGATTTTGTGCATCGTGGCCCTTTTCCAAATTTTTTGTTTCAACTTCAAACGAGTATAGTTTTTTTAATTATAATTTGATCAATTGCCTTTATCGAATGTTTTGTGATCCGTAGGTACATTAATTGTAAGTCTAAATTGAAGGAATTAATTAAATTGGAAAATTTTCTTTCCAAGATTCGACAGAAAATCAATGTTAAAATCTCCCCTACAACAATGGATTCAAAAAAGGGTTGCTGATTTTTTTAAATTTTTTTCCCGGTTTTCTAAGAACAAAATATAATCAGCAGTTGTCTTTGTTGGGGGTCTGTAAATGCAAAGTATTATCATTTTTAGTGAAAAAGATGCAACAGAAATTTGAAAAAAATTTTCAATGGAGACACATTTAATTCCGCCAAGGGGAAAGAATCAAAAATTTCTAACGTAATACAGGGAACCCCCATGGGACCTTTATGGGGTTTTTTTCTCTCTCTCTCTCTCCCTCTCTCTCTCTCTCTCTGCAATTCCCCTTTTTAAAAATTTTGGAATTTTCTGCTAATTTTTTTCTATATTCTGAAATTTTTAGTTACCTTTCCTTCTAGATTCGAATTTTCCGATAACCTTGTTCTAAATTTCTGAATTTTCAAAGGGTTTCCTTCTAAATTTTGGGAAATTTTGATAACCTTGTTTTTTTCTGCAATTTTCCCTTAATTCTCCTTTTTAAATTTGAATTTTCAGCTAACTTTCCCTTTCCCAAAATTTTGATAGGTCTGAAAGTTCCCCCTTGTCTCGAAGAGAATATTCTGGATCCCCGCCTGCTGCCTTCATTGCGTTAGCAAGAGTTCTTGTAATATTGCTTTCTTTCCCGGAAGTGTCTTTTTCCCCTTTTTTCCCTCCTTCCCTCCGTCCCCGACCCCTAAAATTTTTGGGTTCAATAAATTTTTAATTTCCCCAAACGTTACTATAATACCCACACCTGACACCAATTGTTACGTTTCTGGGGGTGAATTAAAGTCCTATTATTTTCAAAAAAACGTTTTTTTTGTTTTTTAACACAATCACTGAAAACACTTGATTATTTATTTACACTACCTTCTTCCTTTTTTACACTAATTCCCCTCAGTTATTTACACTACCTTCTTGATTTATTTACACCACCCTTTTGCACACCCCCGCAACCGCACTGGCCCAGTTCACTGCCGTCACAGTTCGATGCACTGGTCACAGTTCACGTCACCGCCCCACAGACATGCACGACAACGGTTCACTTCACTGAGCACACTCCCCCGCTTTTCCCCGCGTCCCCAACACTTCCAGTTCAGCTTCAACTGCGGACTCAAGACTGACTGGGCCCGCCGGCCGTCGCGTATTTATACCTGTCAAGACAACCAGAACCTTCCGGACACCGCGACGTTCTGGGTTAATCCGCCGGCAGGTGATGCAACTCGCGTCACGGGCATCCTTTAGTCGCCGGCAGATGACCCCCCGCGATCCCCCGGATGGCGCCGGGGATGCCCAATATTGCACTACCCCCCCTTAGTTGCGATCCGTCTCGGAGCGCGTTTAGTGAAATCAGCCGATACTTGCAGCTGGACCCCTCTAGTGCATTTGGGAGGTTAAGAAGAAGGGGCAGGAATTGTCTTTTTTGGGTTTGAAACATTCCATGGTGGTAGCTGCAGACAAGAATAACCCCAGTGTACCGGAACAGTACTTCAACATGCTTCCCTATTCTCCAGTTCATCCATAAAACCACATCCCAGTTTTGACATCCTTCTGACGTTGTCTTGGACGTTGGGTAATTCAATAAAAGTTTCAGTTTTTAAAGGATGCCTTGAGGACTTTTTTTTTGTGACAAGGTAATAAAATAGTGACTGACGTCGTGCAGATGCAGAACCTTCCCAATATCTGGTTGTTTGTTTTAATTTTTATCCTTCCGTTTTTTCCCTTGAATAATAAACACCTTGGTCATATCAAAACCCGACACAATGCGCCAATGCATATTCCTGGGAGGAAAACAGATCCCGTTGCACCCCCATTGTTACCCCATAACGCGCTTGATGTTTTTCATTAACTGAGACAAAAACCATGAAATGTGCACCTTGCATGCCCAGCTCACAAACTCGTGCGGTTTTTTTCTTCATCTTTTTCATTACTTCCTGCGTAACCAGCGATTCGAATGAACGACCGGGGTTTTTCCCCATTCGGAAATTTTTTTTAATTCTGACAACATTTTATCCTCTTCACTACCTCAGGTCCCCACTGTCGTTGTTTTTTGGACAAAAACCGGGGTCTTTGGGGGGTTAAAACACCAGACATGATCGCCAGGTTGATAACCTCCCCCTTTAGCTTTGATGTCATACCGGTCTTTCATCCTGTCCGAAATTTTGGGACTTTCACGCACCGGGTTTTGGATTACGTCCATTTTCCTTTTTGGGTCATTTAAAAGTCTTCCCCGGCTGTTTTTCTTGTTTTAAAAAAAACTGTAGATCAATGGTACCGTATTTCCCCGGCCGAAGAGGATATTGCGGTGTTTGCCGTTTTTCTCGAACAGATGAGCGGTAGGTAAAGAAAAGATGGTTTTGGCCCCAGTCGCGTTGGTGATCTGACACGCCCTTTCCAAATTTTTTCCCATTGTTCTGTTCATGCCCACCATTCCTCTGACTGCGGATGTAGGGCTGTTGTTCTTGTTTTTCTTATTCCAAGAAGTTAAACCCCCCTTTGAAACACGAGATTAAGTTCCTCTGATCGAATGAAACCAGTGGCACACCAAATCGCTACCCTTTCCCTTAACCAGTACTTGGGAGATAGCAGTCTCTGGTAGGTAGGGGGTTTAACCCACTTGTGAAATAATCCATAGCCACGAGTATGTATTTTTTTCCCATCATTTGACATTGGAAATGGGCTAGCAAGTAATGGCAATTGTTGAAAGGACCCCCAACGTTGTATTGCCTTCTTGTTTCTTCTCTTTTTTGGCCCATTACTGGAGACAAATTGAATTTGTCACCACATTTTTAAATCTTGCTTAAATTAACCCAGTAAATTGTTCCCCATTTTCTTGGTTTTCGTTATCCCGGGGTGTCCCCCCGAAGTTCCATCATGAATTCCTCAATATTTCGGGACCCATACTCGGTAACAAATGTGCTCCTTTCGGACCCGTCTTCACTTTCCAGAACTCGATTCAGTCCTCTTCGAAATCAATATCGCCCAAAGTTTCGTGAAGAACGGGGGCTTTTTTTGCCAACTTGGTCTCCGTCCGCTATTTTTTTTTCCAAACATGTTTCAATTCCGTGTCCCTTCCTATTTTTCTGAAGTTCTGGGGTGCCTTTGGGTCATTACTGACAGTGCCCCTTTAAAGGTAGGAATTTCTTTTCCCCCATGACAACAATGCTTGCAGTTTTCGGGCACGGTTTTTTGGAGGATCCTTCCCGTGACATTCCCGCTTCGATTTTCTATTCTAAATGTAATTTTTAAAATTTTAACCATCTGGGATTGACCTTCCGGATTTTTGAAGTTAAAAGCCATTTCAAAGAAAATATCCGTTCTAAAAAGGAATTTTTTACCGTAGAATTTTGTAAAGTGTTCAAGGGACTTCACCACACAAGAAATTCTTTTGGGGTTAACAATAGTTGGTTCGGTTTTGATGCATTTTACTATAATAATCGATTACTTTTCTCTCCATCTTGTATCTGGGGATAATCCCTCCAATAAACGTTGGTCAGTATCAAGTATAAAATTTCCCCTTGAGGTGTGGATAGCTCAATATGGGGGGCACTCCATGACGCTTTTAAGTTTTTCGAAAGCGCTTTGGGAGTCTTGACCCCTTGAAAAAAACGTTTTTCTTGGGTCAGCTAGTCAGGGTTTCGCGATGTTGGAAACCCCAAAACATAGCCACATGACCCAGGAAACTTTCAATTCATGTTTATCCTTTGGGGCCCGCCATTCCTTTTCGGGTTTTAACCCTTTTCCGGATCAGGGTTTAACTCCGTGCCAGATACTACATGTCCAAGGTAATTCACCGCCCGAAATAAATGACATTTCTTTGGGCTGATTTCAAGTTTGTCCTTCCCAACCCCTTTTAACACCTGTTCTAGGTTATTTATTTGGGCTTCGAAAGATTTTCCAACAACAATTATATGTCGAGGAACAAGACATGTCTCCCCCCCAGACCTCTCAGGGTTTTCCCTCAATCTTTCGAATGTACGGCATTACACAGTCCGAAAGGCATTACTTTAAACTGAAAAACCCGATCCGATGGTAAAAGCAGTTTTTTCGATTTTGGGATCAATTCACTTGCCAGTATCCGCTTTTCAGGTCGGTCAGAAGATCTTGGCCCCGAAGCGTGTCCAAATGTCGTCAATACGGGGCAATGGATGCTATCCTTTTTCGTTACATTGTTTATGTCGGAAATCGACACAGAACCGAGTCACCGTCTTTCTTCTTAACCAATGCGACGGAGACGCCCACGGACTGTTTTATGGTCGATTCGCCATCCTTCTTCATCTCTTTAATAATTTCATCGCTTCTTTCTTTTAGACAGAGGTAATCTTCTAGCAGCTTGGGGAACCGGTGGGTTTTTCCCGGGGTCTATTCTGTGACGAAAATACGCTTTTCCTTTTACACCCTCCGCATTCAAAGACATGCTGGTATCGCCCAAGGTCTTGCCTTCGACAATCTTCCCGAGATAAGCCTTTACAGGCCTCTGTAACCAGATTCTGCAGTCGTTCAGGGAAATTTCCCTTTTGGTGGTGGTTCGGTACGGCCCCATTCTGCAAAAACCCAGGATACCGAGAACAAAAACCAACGTACCTTTTTTCAACAAAGGGTAGTGGTTAATGTTTATTATTCCACAGGGGTTCATTCACCCCGACCAGTTCTTTCATTTAAAATTTCCCCCAAAAATCTTCGTCGACCGGGTTCCAGGATAGCAATCTCCCAGTGGGAAAGTCGCCCCAGGGCTCCCTTTTATAAACATCCGCTGCGCTCCGTCAAGGTTACGCGTCGCCCTAATCAATTTACGGCAAGTTGTTGTTTAGAACCACCTCCCTTCGTTGGTCTCAGCCACCGTGTCGTAAATCCAGCGCACCCCTATGTCGTCTTATCCATTCCAAAAATTTTTCTTCTTCTGTCAGCACCCGCAGGCGATGGGGAAAGAAAAGCCTGGCAAGGAGGGGGATCCATCTTCCCAAAAACATTTGCCGAGTCACCGTGGTGCGGCTTCCATTTGGACGGCATAAGGAGATGATTTGAAAATCGGTTCGTATAATGCTCTTGGGTTTCACCATATCCAAAAGAAGACGCCGGGCTTCCAAGAGGCATCTACGTAAACGCTGTAAACGGTGTCGAATGGGCTTGACTGATTTCGTAAGGTGGGGTTTTGTTTGACAGGTCGATGGGTCCCCCCCATCAACCTGCTTTAGTTTCCCTGCTGGCTGGGGAAAACCCCCAACAGACCCGCTCTCCTTGTTGTTCAGTGGACGGGCACATCGACTTTTTACGTGCCCCAATTCTCCACAATTCCAACATCGAGGTTGTCGCTTTTTCCGCAGAAAAGGGACCAACCTCTCCACCATTTCCTCCAAATATTTTTTGTCAAAAATATCGACGCCGGTTTGCAATTTTTGCACCGTCCGCCGTTTTGATGTTTTTTGCAACCTGGGAAATCTAGTGTTTACTTAATGCGTCAGCTAAGGTTTTCGGGCTTGCTAGTCTTAATGTTGTTGTGTTTCCATCATGGGGTTCAATAAAGCACCGGGCGGCGGGGTTGCGGGAACTTTTTTAAATCGGGCCGAAAAGGGGCACCAGAGAGAAATATCAGCTTCCAGTTCTTTAAGACTTTCCGGTTCTGAACACGATTCCTTAGCTGGGAAAATACATGTCTTCATGGTGCGCTTTTCCCAGGGTTTTGAGTCTCTTGAAATTTGCTGAAGTTCGACTGTTCATCGGGCGGATTGTTTAAATATCGACGGCGTTACCACCAAAAACCAAAATAGGGGCGTAGCAAATCGTTGGGGCCAGCCATTTACCGTTGCGCAGCCTTGAAATTTTTTCAAAAAATTCGACCATGAAGAAGTACCACGGTAGGTGGTTGTACTTGGCCCAGTGGCTCCGAGGGGGCCACTCGGGCCATATCCAATGGTTCGTGATGTTTATATTCGATTTTTTTGTTGGGGGGGTAAAACCTCAGCTTCTCTTTAACCGATTTAGTAATTTTTTTTCATTCTTCAAAAATTTTTTCATCTATCTTTTCAATTTTTTTTTTCCATTTTTCTGAATCAATTTATTATTCTCGTTATCTTTTTTCCCGTTTTCTTCCAAAACTACGTAATTTTCATCAATTTCTTTAAGATTCTAGAATTTTCTTTTTAATTCCTCTTTTAAAAATTTAATTTTCCCTTTTTTCTAGTATTCTGGAATTTTCAGTTACCTTTCCCTTTTAGATTCTGGGAAATTTTTATAACCTTTTTTTAAATTTCTAATTTTCAGTTACTTTTTTCTAAATTCTTGAATTTTCAAACCTTGTTTTAAATTTCAATTTTCCATTAATTTCCCTTTTTAAAAATTTTGGGAATTTTTTAGAACTTTCCCCCCCAATATTTTGGGTAGGGCTGAAAAAATTCCCGTTGCTGAAGAGAAAAATTTTGATCCTCGCCTGTGCCCTTATTGGTTGAAGAGTTCTTTAATATTGCTTTGTTTGGGAAATGTCTTGTTCCTCTCTTCTAACTCCCTTCAACTCCGTCACTTTCAGATCCCGTAAAACTTTTTGAAGTTTTTCTTGAATAAAGTTTAAATTTACCAAGTTATATAATACCCCACACCGAACCAATTTTTAGTTTCTAGGTGGTGAATTAAAAGCTGTTTAAATTTTTACAAAAAGTTTATTTTTTTTCTTAAACAATCACTAAACATTGATTATTTATTTCCTAATTTCTTCCTTTATTTACTACACTTTCTTTAGTTATTTACATACACTTTCTTGATTTATTTACACTACACTCCCCTTGCACCTGCACGTCCTGCACTGGCCACAGTTCACTGCACGATCACAGTTCGATGCACTGGTCAGTTCACGTCACCGACCACAGCGATGCCGACAACGGTTCACTTCACTGAGCACACTCACGCCAGCTATTCACCGCGATGCACACACTTACAGTTCGCTTAAACTGCGGACTCAAGACTGCTCGCGGTCGCCGGCTCGCGTATTTATACCTGTCAAGACAATCCAAAACCCTTTCCGGGACACCGCGACTGTTCGGGGTTAATCCCCCGGGCGGGATGCAACCGCGCTCACGGGCATCCGAGCCCCGGCAGATGACGTAACCCCGACACCCAGTGGCCCCGGGGGGATGACCCTTTTTGTTCAGTGGTTATCGGGGTAATTTGTAAAGGGAGACCGGAGCTTTAGACCGTAGGGGATTTACCTGGTTCACGTGGGGGTACGGTTCGCCGAACCCCCAAGCGCGGAAACCACCGCCGGCGTCCGATGACGTCAGGGAAAGGGACGGAGGAAGGTTGCCGGGCGAAGACGAAGAAGGGACGGACCGAATTGACGCAGGAATGCTCAATTAATAAAAAAAAATCGACAAACCCGTTCGTGATCACGCAACAGAAGACGAAAATAAAAGGTTTAAGGGATAGCCAGGAAGTCGGTTCAGAAAAAGTGGCTACTTCGAAAAGGAGGGATTGCTTTTTGGTCCAGTGGGGGGGTTTTCCCGAATTCCGTAGTATTTTAAGGTCTTTGAAATGGCGAATGGCATCTAGGGGTAACAAAAATGGACTCCCTTGCTAAGTATTGTTACAGGCCCTTTTCTAAAGACATGGAGACTTACGTACGCAAAGCGGCAGCTGCCAGAAGATGGTCGGGGAGGGGAAAAAGCAATCACCGCTGAAACCCGTTCCCCCTTGTTCAGTAGTTTTACAAGGGAAAATTCAGGCGGTTGAGCCCTTTTTTTGAGGCAAAGGCGGGGAACAAGGATATCATCACCACGTTCAAAATTCCAGGGTTTAAAACCTTAAGAGATTTATCGTCGCACGGGCATGGAAGCCATCAAAAAATTCAAGATTAGGTTTCCGAGGAAGGAGACAGAAAAAAAGGGTTTCGAGGGCGTTGACGGCCAAATTCGTGGAACGGTGCGACGTCCGCAATACATCACCATCTGATATAAAAAGGGGGACAAAGGTAAAAAGTGGTTTCACTGGTCGCGTGTACTAGCCTGGGGACCGGCGAGGCAAGAGGGCAAGACGGGAGAAAATTACAAAAATGAATTGTAAAAAATTGTAAATACTATATTTAAAATGTTACTGATTTATGAAAAATGTCTTTTTTTTTTTCAAGTTACCGGGTTTTTGGTGTTTTTAATATAATTCCCTGGCTATTTTCATATTAATATTGAAAAGGTAATATTGATAGGGCCAATAATTTCATGGCGGCACTGAAATTATTAAAAATTTGGGAATTTTAGGGCAACTTGGTGATTTTCAGAGTTTTTAAATTTTTTTTATTTTGGGGATAAAGTCATAAAAAATGTTTTGTAAAAAATTGAGGCAAGATGTGTGTTATAAACGCATTGATTATGAAAATTGTGTAGGGTTTCTGGGGAAAAGAATATTGAGTAAGAAGAAGAATATTCAGGTTATATCAGAACAGTAACACTTTTGAAAAACAAAACGTTACGAGTCCCGGGGAAAAAAAGATCGGCGTAAATCCAAAGGGAATTTTTTTTTGATCTTTAAAACCCCCGGAAAAATTCCGCCCAAGTATGGGATTGAACGTCAAGCATTTATAGTCGCCGGGCCGCACAAGGCGCGGGGCCCGGGGGGGAGGTGGTCCAGGGTCGGGGTGGCGGTGCAAGAAGCGGTCGTTCGAGGGTGCAACCGGGGGGGCGTCTGGGCAATCCGGCGGTCAGCGGCCCCCTTTTTGCGCCCGGCCCAAAAACCCGTAAGAGGTGACGCGGTCCGCGGGTCTTTACGGGGGGTCTGTCACGTGACCCCCCGCAGAGCCGGGGGGGCCGCGATTGGGATTCGGTTTTGGACCGAATCGCGGTGCGGGGGCCTTTTTGATCCGTGGGGGGGGGTCGCAGGTTTGCGAGGCTGGCGCGGGGATGCCGGGGGCGGTGCACAGGTTAGCACGCTGGGGCACACTGGGGCAGGCGAGGCGGTTGCCTCAGGAGTGAGTGTGTAGAGTGCAGGGAGTTTCCAAGGATGATGCCTATTGTAATATCCAAAATATTAAAAAAACCTGTACAAAGAACCCGTGTCTTGTTGTTCTTAAATCACGACGACGCCCAATGACATATTTTAAAAGGTTTTTAAATTTTAAACCATTATTTTTTTTCCCCCCTGTATGTTCTTTGTGGACACACTTGATATTTTCAACATTTTCAAATTAATAAATAATACTAATATAAATTTAAATTTAACTTACTATAAATGGGCTTGTTTTTGAAAAATTCTATCCTTTAAAAATTCAACTTTTTTATTCTTCAGATTTTTTGCATTAAAGCGAATCAAATAGAACAAAAATAATAAAAAAAAAAAAAAGTGGAATTATGTTGTACCTGGCCTCATAATAACTCAAAAACCACGAACACATTATTTGTTCGTTTTTATTCAGAGACAAATTTTTTTAAAAAAAAAACCTTTAAATAGAAGTGAAAACGTATGGAAAAAATTCCAAAATTATAGAAAAAATAAAATTTAAAAGAAATAAATTGAAAATGATTATAATAATGTAATGAAAGAAAATAAACCCCCCAGAGGGGGATCCGATGAAATCGTGAGTTAGCCGGGCGCACCTCCCCGTCAAAAGACGGCGAAGTATCTTGGTGAAATGGGGGCTCCGGGACGCCCACGCAAAATATTTTGCCGAAAATAACTGCCCGAACTACTTCCTACGCCCGCTTCTACGAGCCCCCCAACTCCATCCTGCCCCCAAACGCCGATTCCCGCTTGCGTACGGTCCATTTGGGCGAGCCGCAGGTATTCCGGGGGGCACCTCCTCCACCCCCCGTCCATTGCTCGGCGGAAAACCGTGCAGGGGTCCGCGGCGCTCCCGCATCTCCTCACCCCCCCCCAACAGATATCCGAAACCGGCGTGTTCGGAGTTCTGGGCGTAAAACCAACTCTTGCTGGGGCATCGGGGCTCGGCTCGGCGTGCGGGGGCTGGGGGGAGGCGCCGCGCATCCTGCGCGACACCGGCCCAGAGGCGAACAGCGAAAACATCGGTCCTATCTACGGAAAGGACCGAAACGTCGCCTTTACCTTCCGTCCTGCCTCCCACGGCTTCTCCTTTTGCGAGCAAGCGGAGGAGGGAAATCGGAGGGGAAAAACTCGCCCTCGGCCGAGGCACGCGGGGGAACGCGACGACGCGCCCTCCTGCCCCCTCCCACGGGCCCGGCGCCACGGACACTTCGAGCCAAGCCTTCCCGGCGAAAGAAGTCATGCGCTGTGGTAAGAATGGTTTTATAAGTGAATGAATGGTTTGGGGAAAAAATTTAAAGAATGGTTATGTATATAATGAATTAATGGTTATGTATATAATGAATGAATGATGCGTGAACGAAAAAAAAACTATAAAAAAAC
>CAXIVR010001130.1:0-10422 GCA_964035755.1 Teleogryllus oceanicus
AAAAAAACTAGAATAACAAACGATGCTATCTCAGATGATAAATGCCGATAGTCATGAAACACCAGAAACAATAGAACACAGAATTACACAGAAAAAAATTCATTATTGAACTTTTTAACTTTAAAGGAGTATAACCCTTTATTTTAACAGTAATGTTTAATGTATTATTTACCATTTGGACTGTATAATTCGAAACAACTTGTAACAAGTATTGTACTGCAACTTTGGGTCAATGACCCCATAGGTTTTTTCGTCCAGTTCCCTGATTCTTGAACAAATGCTGAGATGGCCCTTTGGTTAGTTTCTGAACATAAATGGAATTTCATTATCGTGCACGTCTAGAATTCAGTGGGTTGATTGATTGATTGATTGATTGATTGAGTTTAAGGGCGCTTCAACGGCTAAGGTCATTTGCGCCGTGTCAATTACTTTAAAATGCACTATATTGCATTGCTAAAGCTACCAAAAATTAAAATCTTAAAATAGACAGCAAAGTAAACTGAAAAAGGACGAATCCTAATAAAAGGTTTGTCAGAAAACGCGTTTTTTTAAATCTCGGGCTAAAGCCAATAATTGGCATTATCATCTTCTCTCAGATAAGGCTGTACAAGAGAGTCTCTCGCAAAAAGCCAAAAGCTTGCAGAGAGATTCGTCAATCTAGAATCTCCGTTAGAGCTAGCAAGGTCATGCCTTCGACGGCTCTTGTAAGAGCAGTTGCCATTAACTACACAATGTAAGATATATATATTGTGATGTCTGTCCGGCCATAGCTTTAAGCACTCTCACATCTTCGACGGTGACGGAGTAATTAATAACATCGGAAGTGCAGCACGCAAGAGAAAAGGCGCGACCTGTCGGTGGCGGCCAGAAGCAGCGGCGGGTAATTTCGACGGAGGGCGGCGCGCATAGGGGTTTCTATGACGTCAGGGCCGCATTTATACGGAGGTGTGGCGAAAAGCTGAGGTCTTCTCGGTTAATCCGGCGACACGGGAGAAAGCACTAGTTCTATGGAGTCTGGTAGTGTAGGCGAACGCTAAGTTCTCTACGAATTTGGTCGTGAAATGAATAATTGAGTGGTGTGAGCGTGGAGGATTAGTTGGTATAGGAATGTGATTGCAATATGAACATATTAGTAATCCGCTGCAAGCTCGTTAGAAAGAAAGCGGTCAGAGCGAAGTAAGAACAGTAAACGTTTTTTTCAAAGTGCTCATTTCGTGCAGAGGACAGTTTTGTAAAATCCAGTGGAGACTGCGTGTATAAGCGCTGCAGCCATCCAGGCAGCTGCGACGCCCAGTGTAATAACGCAAAGATCCGATTTTGCGACGCGCCAAAGACTTGGAGCGTGGGCATGACGTTCGTGGCGAGGACGGAAAAGGGGAGCAGGGAGCGGATGAAGCGTACGAGAGAAGGGCCTGATTTGACCCATCGCGTGACGGACGGGCGAAGCGAACGAGAGAAGGCTGGTTTCACCGAACGCGTGACGGACGGTGAAGCGTACGAGAGAAGCTGGAGTGACGTCGCTGCGACACCGGGCAGCGAGTGCCAAGGTAGCCTCGAGCGAACTGGAGCGCCGTAAAGGTAACCGAACTTGCGACTTTTCGCGAAGATGGTGCGGACCAGAACGTGGATAACGGCAAATTTGCGTGGTAGTTCATGAGAAACTATTCAGTATAGAAAGACTGTCACCTTTTAAACAAATTCGTGGAGGTTTAAATTCTGCTAAAAGTATGCCTTGTTTGATTTCGCCAAAGGCCAAAACCTTGTACAATTTTACGGCAATGTTATGTAACTAATTGGCATCATTCTGTGTTATTGGGGAAAGGTTGAGTTGTTCCACTATTTGATGAATGTGTATATTCTTATATGGTTTAAACTCTGCTAAAAGTATGCCTTGTTTGATTTCGCAAAGGCCAAAACCTTGTACAATTTTACGGCAATGTTATGTAACTAACTGGCATCATTCTGTGTTATTGTGGAAAGGTTGAGTTGTTCCACTATTTGATGAATGTGTATATTTTTTTGTGATTTAAATTGTACGATTATAGTAGATTTCATGTTACTTTGTCACATCACTTTCTCAGACCAAAAGATCCTGCCCTGAGATATTTAAGCTCGAAAGAGCAGTCTATCAGGGCGTTCGTTTGTGGAGCGTTAAATATATATATATATATATATATATATATATATATAATATATTATATATATAATATATATATATTATATATATATATTATATATATATAAATATAACTACACATATAACACTACACAACTAACTATATAACTAACTACACAATAACTCTATTTTACAGTATTCGCATATAGAGGGTGGAGGAGATAACGTGGGAGAAATGGCAGTGACCGATCCGGAGGCGCGTTAAAATGATCTCCTGCCGAGCATCACGAGATCAGGACGACCAAGGATTCATGAAATCCTTAATTCTCGTGAGCTTAAAATCTGAGTTATGCCACAATATTGCAGTGCAAGCTAACGAAGGAAAATTAAAACCTTGTTTAAAGTTTTTAATTTTCTTTAAACCTGTTTAAAGAAAGCAAAGTAAACGAAAGGAACGTATCCAATAAAAGGTTTTGGCACAAAATGCCGGATAGTTACTTTAAAATCTCCAAAAGCCAATGGCATTACCATCTTCTCTCAGATAAGGCTGAACAAGTTAGTCTCGTAAAAGTTAAAAGCTTGCAGAGAGAGATTCTCATTTCTAAGAATCTCGCTAGGGAGCTAGCAAGGATGCCTTCGACGGCTATCTCTTATCATAACACAGAGCAAGAGATGCTCCACGACAAGATAAATTATTCGCATACAGGGGTAGGTCCCGTGGAGAAGATAACGTGGGAGAAATAGAAGTGACCGTTCTGGAATCGTGTTAAATGATCTCCTTGCGCCGAGCATCAGAGACGAGGAGGACCAAGGATTTCTGGAATACTTGATTCTCGTTAGCTAAAAATCTGAGTTATCCACTCTTGTTTGCCATTCACTGCGGATAGAGCGTTTTATAAATATATTAGTGTCTTCCGTGGGACTGTGAAGACTATTCCGCCTGGTCAGCAATTTCATTTCCTCTTGATTCATGTGTCCAGGACCCAACAGAATACTAAATTCAGTGGCGGACCAATAGATGATAGATTTTGTGTTAGATGGTCATTGTCAGTGGAGCACAAGACGAGAGTTTTGAAATCACTGCAGATCACAACTTTCTTTAATGCCATCGATTCAGCAAAATTAAGTGCACTCAAGAGCGCATAATTTCTCGGTACAGACGCTGCACGAAGAGTCTAGTCGAAAACCTTCGGTGGATCTACTGCAGTAGAAGGCACATCCGACGTTGCGTTTGAGAGGAGCCATCGGTGTTAATGAAGGACTGGCCAGGATACGTAGATTTTATCACCTCAAATTCTGATAAGAATGTACTGGGAGTTAAGAATTTAGGAAGGCTACACGTCTATGATCTATTATGTGTAGTTTCAAGGGAAACAAGGTTTCGGGAGGGGTCACAGGGTTGGGTAGTTTTATAGTGAAGCTTCTGTAAGAGCATACAGAGACGGACTCCCAGGGATGGGGCAACGATGGTCTAAGTGCATATGAGGTCAAGTGGGTTGAATGGAGGACTGCTTGGCGAGAGGAGTATCAACATTTGATAATTTCGCGCCATAAGAGGCAATCAGAATATCCCGTCTTCGACTCAGAGATGCTTCTCCAGCCTCGGCCAAGAGGCATTCGATGCGACGTGGCGGTAGGCGCCTGTACTAATCCTGTGCCGGCATTGTGTATGTCATTTAATGGCCGAAGGGTTGATGGAGACGCTGACCCATACACTATGCATCCGTAATCCAAGATAGGGCGGATGAAAGTTCTACACAAATGCAAGAGACAAAACACGATCTGCGCCCCAAGAGCTACCAGTAAGAGTGCGAAGGAGATTCATATGTGATACATCGGGCGTGTAGTTTACGGATGTTTTCGCCAGGTTAGGCTCTTGTCAATGAGAGTCCAAGGAAGGTTGCAGATTCAACGAATGGAAGCTGCTGTCCTCCAAGAAAAGGTCGGGGTGATTATGGAGGTGATGGATACTGCAAAGTACATGCAAGTGGTTTTTGAGATAGAGAATTTGCATCCTATTTCATCGCTCCATTCCTGGTGTTTGTTGAGCACAAGTTGTAGCTGCTCTCAATAACTTGCACGCTCTTGGAGGAGCAAAAAATTGCAAAGTCGTCAACGAACAGCGATGCCTTCACAGGCTCCCGGATAACTGATGCAATACTATTGATAGCAATGGCAAACAGAGTGACGCTCAAAATCGATCCCTGGGGAACACCGTTTTCTAACTGGTGACTAGAGGATAACACGTCGCCAAGGCGACGCGGAAATATCTTGATGAAAGAAAACCTACTAGAAACAAAGGGAGCCGTCCCCTCAGGCCCCAAGTAAGCAAGGTGCCACATTGGAGAGGTGTAAATAGGTTCTTTTGTTTCAGGAGCCAGACCAGACGTGTATTTACCATTCGCTCTGAAAGCTTGTACACACAGCTCGTAGCAGAGATTGGGCGGTAACTCGAGGGTTGTTCTGTCCTTTCCTTCTTTAGGGATTGGGAGAACAATGGCCTCACGCCAAATTCTTGGTATTGCGTGATCAAACTAAATCTTGTTGAAAATGCCGAGGAGAAAGGAACGAGCATTTTCCGGTAGGTGTTTCAACATTTGGTTATGTATCTGGTCTGGTCCAGGAGCAGAATCTTTCGCACAAACGAGGGCACAGGAGAGTTCGTCCATGGAGAAAAAGGCATTGTAATCTTCCTCCACGCGACTCGAGAAGTCTAATTTACAGTTTTCCATTTTCCTTTTCGTTTTTTGAAAGCCAGAAGGATAGTGTTCGAGCTGGAGATGTTCGTAGTGAAAGGCAAATTCTTCAGCAATTTCTTGTGGAGAGGTTAGGAGTTTGCCATTTACCATAAGCCCTGAGATAGATGGCGAAGGGAGTGTTCCACCGATCTGTCGGACCTTTCTCCACACAAGTTTAGGGGTTGAACGGCAAGAGTGACCAGATGTAGGCTCTCCAGGACGCAGCCTTAATTTCCCGTATCGTTAATCTAGCTCTGGCTCGGAATCTTTATAATTAGGTTCCATGGTTGGGAACCTACTAAGTTTTGCCAATGCCCTCTTCCGATCACGGACGCGGTGGCACAATCAGCGTTCCACCATGGCACAGGACGTGTCGTGCATGGCCCGGACGACTTCGGATGGCAAACGAGGCCGCATGCGGACGGCGTTATTAAAATGGGCAACCATTGCATCGATGTCGTTTGGGCAGTTTTCCGATATTCGTAATTCTTTCTGAATGTTTCCACTCAGCACGGTGGATTAGCCAGCGAGGAAGGCGGGCAACATTCAAATCGGGAATATCGAGGTTGACCGAATGGAAAAGTGATCACTGCCATGCAGGTCGCCAAGGACAATCCACTGAAGATGGTAGATACAGAGGGACTACAGAGAGCTAGGTCTACGGACGAGAAAGTGTTAGCTACGAAAAGTGTGTGCTTTCGAAATTAAGGAGAATTAAGTTTGTCATCTATGATATTTTCAAGTAGCCTGCCTCGTGCACGGCCTTGTGCCACCCCATGCAGGGCGGGGCGTTGAAGTCCCCCAATAAGAAAAGGTGCAGGCACCTGAGAGCACATCTTCCCGTTCTTTTTGTGACACGACTTGTCCAGGCGGGATATAGACGTTGCAAATGGTCACGGACATAGTTCGGAAATTGACACGAACGCACGATATCTGGAGAGTGGTTCGTATGTCTATTGCTTTACATACCAGGAAGTCTGCGATAAAGTGGCGACTCCGCCGTGGGCGGAGGCCATCGTCAACGATCCTGCCTGTAGCAAGAAAAGCAGTGCGAAGAGAGAGAGAGAGAGAGAGAGAGAGAGAGAGAGAGAGAGAGAGAGAGAAGAGTGTCAGAACGAAGATGTGTTTCCTGGAGGAGATAATCTAATTTTGGGTTCTATGTATAGACATTAGTAACTTTTCTCTGTGAAGGTAATGAATCTATTAAGTTCCATTTAGAGAAGCCATAGGTTCAGTTCTAGGATTTAGGTCTAGGGTGGGTTATAATCGGGTTCCTTTTCTTTTTCTCTCTGTTGAGAGTAATGGGTCTATTGCAAGAGTTCTCATTCCTGTCAGTTCTTGACTACTGCAGAGGGTCGTATGTATTGGGACACCACGGTCCTTCTGAGACAGGCGACCATTAGCAAGGCCTAGTCCTGTCTTCTGATGCGTTTGAGGTTTGTGGAACATTTGTTTTTGTTTCAGTTTGTTTGACTGACAGAGATTTGGATCTCCGCCGATGTCATCAAAGGACACCTGCAGGACATCGCGCAAGTGGAGGTTTAGGCGTTTGGGATCAGGAATAGTTTGTTGCCACGGTTAGGAAACGTCGGGCCATGTCTCTTTCTCTTAGGAAAATGGGGCACTGGTTGGAATTTGAGGGATGTTTTTCACTACAGTTTGTGCACTTTGCCTCTGCGGAGCAGTTAGAATCACTACAAGCCTCCCTTCCACAGCGAACGCAGACTGCGGCGCTCATGCAGCGAGGTTGCGTATGCAAATCTCTGGCATTTAAATCCGCGCAGAGGGTTTGGAACATACTGCCTGACACGGAGATTGCAGAAGCTACACGATATCTTCTCTGGTAGATGGACGGTCGAAGGTCAGAATCAGAGTTGAGGTAGGAGTGAGTACCTCATTTACTTCCGCTGAATCCTGCAAATCTCTGACACACCATGTGGCTCGAAGGCTTTCAAATTTTCTTCCGATTCGGTAGAGAAGTCTTCTGATTTACCACACCCTTGCAGATGTTTAAGGTCGGGTGGGCGGATACTTGCACATGGAGGCCGGCTATTTTTAAGTCAAAGACCTTGCTGATTTGTTCGTCACAGCGACATTCAAAAGGATTGTGCCGTTTCTCTGACGGACAACCGACTGAAATTTTCAAACTTTTCAATTTCCTGGCAAGTTTGATTGGGCTGACACTCTTCATAGTTTCATTCTCTCTTTACATGACATGACGAGAAAGGGGGCTTAGTAGGTCTGTCAGATTCATTACAGAAAAACTCTCAAGATTAACTGTTTCACCAACAAATCTCCGAGAGGACGGGGGTAGGTTTTATCCATTAAGAGGATATCAGATTCATCCCTGGTCGCCACCCACCACGGAGGACACTCCATCGAGTGCCAGGGTTGCCAAGGGGATATAGTGGGGTACCACAGCGCTGCACCGCCGTGGATCCCCCCGCTCACTCTGGAGTTCAGTAAAAGACCTAGTCCAAGCCGGTTGATCGGGAGTGGGTTAGCTCCCGACCGCCCGTCTAGAAGAGCCCGTAGCCAAAGCAAATGTATTGAGACCTACAGGGATGTCCCCAAAATACATCAGGAGCACGTATCGCTGGATGCCAAGAAAGAAGTAGCACGAGGAGAGTAATTGGGAAACAGACAGGCCCATCAACCGCCAGGACATACATTCCCTCCGACACGGGTCGCCATGCACGGCAAATACATAGGTGGGCGTTCAGCATACAGAGGGGGTCAGTGAAATACACGAGGGAGAAGAAAAGAGACAGGATGGTATAGAAGAATGAGAATGTACAATGGGGAGAAGAAAAATGACTTGTGAAGGAAAGGAATACTGAGAGCTCCTCTCTGATCCCCGTCAGGACGTGGACCAACCCACCTCGACGGGAATTCAGTGGGAAATATATTTAAATTATCATTTTGCATGTTGTCAGCAAGTAGTATTATTCCTTCACGAAGGACATGATGGAGAATAAGAGCCCAAATTTATAGCTGATTTACCCTTGAAAATAGATTTTACTACATAGGAATGAATATGTTTTATTAACAATCCTTGCAAAAAACGTTTTTCTTTCTGTATTGAAAATTGAAGTATATATGGCTTAGGATAGAGACCACAGAATTATGAATTCGTGCACAGAATTCATTTCTCCCGAGTGCGTCACACACAGTTTTTAATTGTTTTGGCGAAAATAAGTAGAATAAATAAACCGTCACCCGTAGTTTTTTCAGCTTTAAAAAAAGGGTTTTAAATAAACCGTCACTCTATTGGGATAGAGAAATAAGCACTGACGTCACCATACCAGCCAATAGACTTGACATCACTTTGCTAGACAAAAAGTTCATCTGATTGACATTGCCATTCCACGCTCCCACTATATCGACAATAGTTATAGCACCACGATCAGCAAACACAAGAATGTGGAAAGTCAAAAATGTTTATGTCAGATCCATCATCATTTCTGGCTACAGGAGTAATTCCTAAATATGCTTAGAAATCCTTCAATTAGAAATCCATAATAATAGACACTTCCCATATTATGAGAAAGGTCTTGGGAGACGAGGTTGACTGAACTCAACTCACTATAGTTCAACCAAGCGTGCAGGGCCAGTGAGTGCACATGTGGATGTGGAAGTGGTAATAATAGTACGGTAGTGGAAGGTTTATTTGATGTAAGTACGTACATTTAATTTGACTTGTGTTTCAATACGTAATTACATTTCATTTGTGTTCTGATGGAGCAAACATTATAACGGTTTGTAATACGTCCGAATCAGGATTCCGATGTATTATATAATTCTTCATCGTTGAGAAAGTTACCACCCCACCCCCACTAATAATATATAATAATAATAATACATAATAATAATAATCTACAATAGTCCTTAATATTTTTTTGTTAAAAAGTATTTTGAAAGCAGTTGTGAGCTATAGGTTACTTAGCTTTACATTTTCTAAGAGAGAGAACTCTGAAAAAAGTAATTGCTCTTTTGGTTGTTGTTTTTCTTTTCGCTGAGACTTTATGGTTAATGTTCTGGCAGCATCTTACGAAAAAAGCATTTTCTCAATTTAATTCATTTTCCAGTTTACAACTCATAGTAAATGTTTTTCTCTTAAAAGGAGAAAATTAAACATTTCACGGAAAAGCAGTACTTGGATTACACAAGTTATTGGAATATCGTGTAAAAAACAACGTACGCTTTACTTTATTTCTAAACATCATAACGTATCACACGATTTCCAAGTCTACTTGCAAATACAAAAGCATCAGTACATTTTCAATAAAGCTAACATCAAATAATTTATTGAATACTTGCTACAGAATCATGAGACGCGGTTAACTATGCTGTTGATACAAACCACAAAAATAATTTACTAACGTACCCGTCCGAGAATTCTTCCGTCTCCTTCCCTATCTTTCCATTTTCTTATAAGGGGGAAAGTTCAGGAAACGTGTTTATATGGTTAAAATGTATACAATTTTACTTCCAATGACACCGTGGAAACATTAGATTTCGCGTCGAAAATGACTGGCGAAAGGTTGATAGCGATGAACATCCCGCCTACCGGCAACCCTATCTAACAATGACTTTGAAACTAATTCTCCAGACTGAACTATGAAGATTAAATTTATTTGATTGGAGAGCGTATAAAATAGTACAATGTCCACTGCGAGCCAATAGTAGTAGTACAGAGGAAAAGACTTCCGTGATTTCTGCCCATGAAACTAAACTGACATTAATTTTTGTATACTAAAGTTGATTTAAAGTTTCGTAAATATAAAATGTGTTCTTAAAAGGGAAGAGCTAGGAGGGCCAGTCTTGTTAGGGAGGCATTGGCGCCTCAAGGGCAGTGTGCCACAATGAGGCGATGTGTTTATATGATATAAAATAAGGAGATGATGCATGAAAAAAACGGGGACAGTTTATGCTAATGTATGAAATATTAAGCTTCACATAATAATAATATAATATTAATATTAATAATATTAATATTAATAAATAATATTAATAATAATAATATAACAATAATATTAATAATAATAATAATAATAATAATAATAATAATAATAATAATAATAATAATAATAATAATAGTAGTAGTAGAAAGATGGATCTTTTAAACTATTGGACCAAATAGGATCAATCAATACAGAAATCAGGAATTATGATGTATAATTCATATAAGATATATACATTTATCTATTGCTTTACTGCTTTCGACATTTAGCATGTGCCTTTTCAAAAGCATTTGATAAAGTAAGTATTGACAATTGGTTGGCAATAAACATAACATTTTGAGTAGTATATAAAACAAAGGAATACATTAAACATACATATCAGAGATATATTAACATTTAACATTTTCATGTAAATTATTTCTATAATATGCAAGTTGGCGTCTAATTTGGTGGCTAAAACATTCATATGTATGCAGCACAAATGAAATACATCAAGGAAAGGATTGCAAATTATGAGGAACAGGGGAAAAAGCCATTTTGAATATCTGTTTACTATTAAGATTATAAATTTGATGTAAATTCAAATTCATTTTTTTGTGTTTTA
>CAXIVR010001132.1:0-12500 GCA_964035755.1 Teleogryllus oceanicus
ATAAGAGCCAAAATTTATTGCTTATTTATCTTTGAAATAGATTTTATTACATGGGAGTTTTTTTTTTTTTTTTTCTCCCTTTCAAAATTCAAAATTTATTGCTTTTTTTTTCTTGAAAATAGATTTTATTACATGGGAGTTTTTTGTTTTTTTCTCCTTTCCCCCCCTTTCAAAATTTAAAATTTTTTGCTTGTTTTTTCTTTTAACATAGATTTTATTTCAAGGGGGTTTTTTTTTTTTTTCTTCCTTTTAAAAATTCAAAATTTAAGTAGTATATGAGTAAGGTAGGATCATGCAGAATTTTAAAAATGTGCACACAATTCACTTTTCCCATAGCACGTCATACGCAGTTTTAACTTTTTCTGACGTAAAATAAATAAAAAAATATAAAAATATCTTTGGAGATTCTTGAACGAATACGGAGAGTTTATAGTGTTGATCTAAATCGAAGTTTTTGAAGCACGAGCGAAAGGTAAAAGTTGCACGAACGAGATCAACTACCAGTGTCTATATAAATGTAATGACAAATATCCAGCTGGAGGAGTCATGGTATTGTTGACAACTCAAAGTAAACCCAATTATGTGATATGATTACAGCTGATTGTGTAACTTTAGAACTAAAAATGGAAATCAAAAGTAACTATTGTTACGCTTATATATAGCTTACAATCATATTCTCAGCAAACGTTTCTAGACGAATGGGAAAAATCTCTTAAAACAATTAAAACAATATTATTTTCATCGGTGATGTAAATATTGACTTAAAGAAAACTCAACAAATGTAGATAACTACTTAACTTTAATGAATAACTATGGACTAACTTTCCTAACGACCAGATACACAGAATTGTCTGCATCATTTATAGATCGCGTTCTTGTCAGATTTAAGTCAATCAATAGTTTTTCAGTTTGCATATGTGACTTAGGAATTTCACATCGTTTTCTAATAGGAGTAAAATATGATTTTCACAATGAGAGTATAAATGTTGCTAAAAAAATTAACATTTGTAAATTATAATCTAGTTAAAAATATCTTGTTAAAACGAATTGAACAATATTTTACAATGTCAAAATGTAGATAGATGTGAGGATGAACTGTTCTCATCAATTAATAATACCATTCAAAAAGTACTCAAAACAAAATACCAAATAAAATTAGAAAGCTCAAATAAAAAGTCCATGGATAACTGATTACATATTAAATAAAATTAAATTAAGATCAAAACTGAATAAAATTAAAGTTCGAAGACCGTACGACGAAGTATTTCAAAAATATTACTGTCATTTCTCGGAGAAGCTGAAAAATCAAATTGATTATACAAAACAATTATAATAGGAACTTGATAATGAAACATAATGGCATCACGAAACAATGGAAAATAATTAACTGATAGGAGATAACAAGACTAGTGAAATCGATCATCTCTTCTTAGAAGATGATAGCGTCATTGACGATACACAGGAAATCTGTGTAAGATAAATTCATTCTTTCTTGGCATCCACAAGCAGTTGATTACTGACAACACGTGTAATGTAACTCTAGCCGAGAATAACCGATATATAACATCTTATCAACTTTGTCGACGCGACCAACGAATAGGAGTAATTCAAATTATCAACAGTTTAAAAAACAAATCGTCAAGCGGTTATGATGAAATAACTACGAAACTAGTTAAAGAATGCACATCGATTCTTGCTCCATTATTAACACATAATAAATCTAAGTTTCTGTAGCGAACTTTTTCCTAATCAACTCAAAAAGAGCATAGTTATTCCAATTCTGAAGAATTCTAGTAAAATAAATCTGGATAACCTTAGACCAATAAGTCTATTACCAGTGTTTTCAAAAATCATAGAAAAATATATGAAAAAGAGACTTTTACACTACTTCAACAAAATTAATTTCTTCAGCAAACATAAGTTTGGATTTACAAAAGGTAAATCCACAGAAGATGCACTTAACACTTTTCTAGAAAATTAATAATGGGAGAAAATGTACAAACGTGTATATAGATTTTAGAAAAGTTTTTGACATGGTGGATCACAAAAGTCTTCTCTCAAAAATGGAGAATATAGGAATAAGAGGTGTAGCTTTAGAGTAGTTAAACAGTTCTCTGAACGGGAACAAATATACAAAATAGGTAACTGTTACAGTAATGCAGGCATAGTTGAGAAAGGCGTGCCGCAAAGATCTATGTTTTTCTTTTTCTCATTTTCATTAATGACCTAAACAAAATTCAGTTCCCAGGAAAAATAACAGCTTTCGCTGAAGACATTGCTTTTAGTTTTTCTCGCACTGATGAACAACAACTTTGGAATGATATTTGGAACAGCAACTTTGGAATGAAATTAATTTTGTTGAAGTAGTGTAAAAGTCTCTTTTTCATATATTTTTCTATGATTTTTGAAAACACTGGTAATAGACTTATTGGTCTAAGGTTATCCAGATTTATTTTACTAGAATTCTTCAGAATTGGAATAACTATGCTCTTTTGAGTTGATTAGAAAAGTTCGCAGCAGAAACTTAGATTTATTATGTGTTAATAATGGAGCAAGAATCGATGTGCATTCTTTAACTAGTTTCGTAGTTATTTCATCATAACCGCTTGACGATTTGTTTTTTAAACTGTTGATATTGAATTACTCCTGTTCGTTGGTCGCGTCGACAAAGGATTGATAAGATGTTATATATCGGTTATTCTCGGCTAGAGTTACATTACACGTGTGTCAGTAATCAACTGCTTGTGATGCCAAGAAAGAATTAATTTATCTTACAGCAGATTTCCTGTGTATCGTCAATGACGCTATCATCTTCTAGAAGAGATGATCGATTTCACTAGTCTTGTTATCTCCTATCAGTTAATTATTTTCCATTGTTTCGTGATGCCATTATGTTTCATTATCAAGTTCCTATTATAATTGTTTTGTATAATCAATTTGATTTTTCAGCTTCTCGAGAAATGACAGTAATATTTTGAAATACTTCGTCGTACGGTCTTCGAACTTAATTTTATTCAGTTTTGATCTTAATTTAATTTTATTTAATATGTAATCAGTTATCCATGGACTTTTTATTTGAGCTTTCGTAATTTTATTTGGTATTTTGTTTTGAGTACTTTTTTGAATGGTATTATTAATTATTGAGAATAGTTCATCCTCACATCTATCTACATTTTGACATTGTAAAATATTGTTCCACCTTTAACAAGATATTTTTAACTAGATTATAATTTACAAATGTTAATTTTTAGCAACATTTATACTCTCATTGAAAACTATATTTTACTCTATTAGAAAACGATGTGAAATTCTAAGTCACATATGCAAACTGAAAACTATTGATTGACTTAAATCTGACAAGAACGCGATCTATAAATGATGCAGACAATTCTGTGTATCTGGTCGTTAGGAAAGTTAGTCCATAGTTATTCATTAAAGTTAAGTAGTTATCTACATTTGTTGAGTTTTTCTTTAAGTCAATATTTACATCACCGATGAAAATAATATTGTTTTTAATTGTTTTAAGAGATTTTCCCATCTGTCTAGAAACGTTTGCTGAGAATATGATTGTAAGTATATATAAGCGGTAACCAGTGTTACATTTTGATTTCATTTTAGTTCTAAAGTTACACAATCAGCTGTAATCATATCACATAATATGGGTTTACTTTGAGTTGTCAACATATACCATGATCCTCCAGCTGGATATTTGTCATTACATTTACTATAGACACTGGTAGTTGATCTCGTTCGTAACTTTTACCTTTCGCTCGTGCTTCAAAAACTTCTGATTTAGATCAACACTATAAAACTTCCGTATTCGTTCAAGAATTCCAAAGATATTTTTCACCACCACCATTTTCTTTTATAAATTTAAACACAATCTTTCAATTGCAAATGCATATTTACAATCTTCTACTCTTTTCATTACCATTTTTAAACCAATTCATTCAACTACCATTTTAAAATAGGTAAATAATTTACCTACAACAAATCGCTGCACCTTGCGAAAAAGGTATTTGAAATAATGTTTAAAACCCTGAAAATTGTATCACAATTGAACAGTCAGTAAATAAATGTTTTAAAAATTGTAGTCCATACTCGAAAAGAGTTTAAACTTTTGCAATTTTCGAAGACCCATAAAATGATCAAAACTTGATCTGCTGGATATTTAGGGCGTACTTGTTCTCTTCGAGATAATATTGTTTTAAAAATTACGCAAAAACTACTCATATTTTCGAAACATTGTACCAGACCTTTCTTAATGTTCTGTCTTTGAAGAACAGATTTCAATGAGAAACATATCTAGATTCAATATTGCGGATGTAAAAAGCGCCGAAAAAACTTCTGTAATTTTCAGAATATCAGACAGTTCAATGAAAATGAGATCTGCAGAATCGTTATAATCGTACTATACTCTATTCGACAACAAATGTATAAAAAAATATCGTGCCATTTCTGAGAAAATTTTGAAAAGTCGTCAGAGGCTTCATGTAAAGTACCTCAACATATTCGTTTCAAGTTCTCAAAACTTCAGGAAATGCAAACACAATGATTGAAGAACTTGATTTAAAATGTACTAAATTACTTCTTACCAATTCTTTCTCTCAACACACATGTATCTTAAAAGTAACTATATACCCATCGAATTTCCAATTTTATTCCACATATTTTTTTCAAATCAAAATGATAATTATCAACAATTCACTTAATTCACTAAGCAACCATATTTCACCTGAACAGAAAAATCAAAGCACCGACAGGAACGGTTGAAAATAATATGAGTAATGTTTGAAATAAATGAATGGTAAATTAGATTAACTTGTACTCTTAACTAGATTTTTTCTTGTTGGTTTAAAGGCAGGATTTTTAATTTTTGGAATTCTGCAATATTGAAATACTTACAATAATATATACATTTTTTAAGTCACAAGTGTATCACAATCATATTTAACTCATTAATGCATATTCACTTATTTCACTTTGCAAACGTTCTTGAACCATACAGACAAATTAAAGCTGTCAGAAACGACTGACGAAAAATGAGAAATTTTTTTAATTAAATGAAATTGGCTTAAATTCCCAATCTAGTAATTTAAAGCTCTCACATTCTCCAAATCACAGTGGGGACCAACATGTACTCTTAATTTGATTGTGGGTAGCTGTTTCAAGGTGTCAGGCGTTTAGGGTTTAGTTTCTGCAATACCAACAATTCTGCATTGACAGAATAGCAGCAAAATACTTTGTGAGGATGCAACTCATCAAATCACCAAGCTATTCATTTATAACAAATATATCATTCAAAATATTTTGGACATATATCCCCTTCGAACTAACTCTATTACTCTAATTAATGCAACCTGAAAATGACTTTCAGAACCTTCATACACTGAATGTTTCACTCTTATGATGTGACATGGTGATGCTTGTAACATATTGTGACATACCGATATGTCACATGAAAATAATCTAACATTCATTTGTAGCCTATATGGTGGAACATGCATTAGGAAATATCACGAGAGCGAGGGCTTAGCAACGACCGTGAATAAACAATGTAGTTTTGTTTTTGTAAATGCATTAAGAGGTGCTGAATGCCGAAAGTAGAAAATTTGGGATTGGCGAAGAAGTTTAGACGATCGAAAGGCCAGCTACACCAAAACATAACGAACGTGGATTGGCTAGTGAGAGAAGGTCGGTCAAATGTTATGGAAAAGAGGAAGGTAGTTTTAATACGAAGTCTTCGAGGGTGAATCATGCAGGAAGATTTCATTCTGACCGGCATCGCGTTTCTGAACTGATCGTAGATTCGTGAGAGGGAACGAGGATAATACAGATAGTCAGAATCGGTTATCAGATCGTGAATTTAAGGACAATAAATGATATTGCAGATATTGCATGTGGAAGTAATATTGATGCATAAATTGGGACTTTGTCGAGAGTGGTAATCGAGTTCGGGACTATGTCATAGGACGTAATCGGGACTGATAATTTTGATAGTTTGAAACCAGCTTGGATAGGGGCAGAAGAGGATTTCTTGGGACTTTGGACTACGGCAAGCTCGCAAGATATTTCGACTGAGAAGTCTACTAGGGACATCAACGAAGAATAGATAAGTTAACCGCGGTATAAAACTGTAAATTGAAAGGTATCTTGATCAAAGGCCTAACTTAAATTCATTAAATTGTTTGTTAAAAAGGTAAACAATAAACTTTGTTAAATTTTGTTCTTTAGAAAAGAAAGTGATATTTCATTTAGTCAATCCAAACAGTAATGAACTGGGAATAGAATCATTCTATTTCAGATTCCCAGCTGCGCTGTATAGTCTGCGGATCCTATAATCCATTATAAAGGTAATAAGGATTATAATATATCGTGACCCATTGAACCAGCAAGCCGGACGCTAAGATCTTTGGCAGATATTACTGTAGAGAAATTTTGTATATCTCAATCTTGTTGTAGATTGACTTCTTTCATTCGTTATGATTGAAAAAATTCCAGCTTGTGTAAGGCCTCTGTAATATAGTAAGAAAAAGTATGGTGCCAATACACATGTTCATCGTGCAACTATGATATGCAATTAGAATTCAATAATATTGTGACATTAATAGCTTCCACTGCACAATTTTCGCTACTTTTGACCATGACGCTGCTCTCAAAAAGTTTTATTTCTTTTCGAGATTTTTTCCGCTCTGGTACTTATACACTTTCAGAAGAATTTTACTACTCGTGAAGACCACATTTTCTGCTTGACAGGAGAGTTGTTTCTGCTATTACAAGACAATGATGATAATGCCACGCTCAATACACAAATTCATCTCTGAAGCAAATCTCGCACTGAAAACACAATGTAATAGCTTTTAAATAAGAAATGCAGGATCCAGCTCGTTCGTGTAAGCTCTCAACGTAGTATTTGGCCGTTTTAGATGTCTGGAGTTGGCACACATTTATTTTGACAGCGTGCATACCAATCTCCAGAGAAGAAAAGTACTTTAATTACATGGAAGTACTTCGAACTTAAATTCTAATAAAAAGTCCCTAAGTCAAAGTAGTAAGTATCGCGGATGGTTTACGGGAGGTTGGTATTGCGGGTCATATATTATGTGAAACACATCTTAACACGACAGCCACACAGTACACTAACTCAGCTTTTCGGAATGACTAACCTCTTGCTGAATCCTAAGACGCAAAAAGAAAACAGTGGACCGCTACGAGTACAATAAAATGACGGTGCCGTTAATATGACGGTTGGACAACAATAGGCAACACGGCAGAAACTTTCAACCGTTCATCCGCGAAAGATAAAACACAATCATCACTACCAATCAATACTAAAAATAGATTTACTGTGTTAGATTATGACAATGATTTTCCTTCCTTTCACAATCCTCACTACCCCCTCCCATCATTGTCCCGTCCACCCACAGACGCAAATAGGCTAGCAATCGCAAGGAAACAAAGACATGTAGAGTTGCGCAACCTGACCCACAAGTAAACAAGGACATTTCCACTGAGCCCACCAAAAAGGTACTAATTTTAGCAGATAGCCATGGGCTACAAATCTCGTCTCTACTCAGTGGGAAACTCCCACCCAATTTCTCTGTCATGTGTGTGTTAAACCTAACGGGAGGTTTACCAACGTGATCAGTGAATTGGACACCCACAAAAAAACTCACCAAACGGGAAACAGTCATCATCATAGGAGGGTAGAATGACATCAATTTGGGTGGTCATTTACACCTGAGCAACATGTTGACAAACTACAACGTGCCGCCCAAAACACGAACATTATAATCTCGACTCCCTGGTATTGCCCTTCTGGTACAATAAACCAACACTGTACAAAGAAATTAGACACGCAAACAACCAATAAAAACTGCATCTGAGAGGCACACATATTAAATTATTTGAGCTTAACTTTCTCCCAGAAAAACACTTCACCCGGCATGATCTTCACTTGAACCTTATCAGAAAACATGCACTCGGTAGCGAACTTGCCAAACACATCCTTGCACCTCAGCAGTATCCTACCCAAGACTCATCCCCACCTACATCTCCTAGTTCTTCCATCCTGCGGAACCCCTTTGGATCCAATTACCTTATCCCCTGAACCTAATCCTTGTACTACTGTCCGGGACCGAGTTCTCCGACCGCGGTGCAGAAGTAACGTAGGCGTGTTCCCAGAAACGAAGCGGCGGTGGGGAGGACATCCTGCCCGTCGACGTACTACTACCCCGGCAAAAAACATTTTTTTTACTTCACGATCAGAGACGCTTTTTCTTAGATTATTTTTTCCCAGCATCGAACTTACTTATTCAGAATCGATGATGCCCCGCAGGCTTCACTCTCTGACGAATCACTGTCGGAATCCAAATTAACAATTAGTTCGTCAATGATGTCCGGCACAATACCATCTTTCTCCCAATAATCATTTTCTATTTTTCCACATGGGAGCAAAATCCCTTCCAGTCCTGCACGGGACTTCTGAATTGCAGTTTCAATGTTTTCCGAAATTAGTAACTGACATATCACCCGTTACATTTCTCTCCTAAATATTCTTTTTTACTTCGCCCAAGCAAGTTCAATTGGGTTCATCTCCACATGTAGAGGAACTCACAACTGTATGTCCGTGTCTGCAACAATTCATCAATCTTGTACTGCTTTGCCCGTGGTTTGAGAGGTGCAATTAATCGGTACAAACTGTCTTACGCATACTTTCTTCACAATGTACTCTTTCTTTGAAGCCATGCAATCATGTCGGCTTTCTGAGTAGCAGACGGTGTTTTGGGTTAATCTCCATACTGTGGTATGGAGCATTGTCAAGGACGACAACAGCACGCTCTGGCAGATGTGGCAATAATTTATCACGCACCCATTTTCAAAAATTAATGCCATTCATTTGGCCGGTAGTCCCCCACAGTACTACCAGCTCGATAAATTAGACAGATGTCGCAAAGAAATCCCTTTCCCTGCATGAACAATTATTAGTCTACTTGTTGCATTTCCCATCATTTGGACACCAAAACGTCATCACTCTGCCAGCATTTTTGAAACTTAAGTGTTGTCAACCCATGTTTCATCCACATAGATGATATCTCGGTTCTCTTGTCGAAATTGTTTCAACTGAACAATAATCTGGATCTCCAACCACAATGTCCGGTCTCTATCAGCACCCGTCGCTTTGATTGGCATTTTTTCCATTTGAAACCCATCGATTTCATAACCCGCAATAAAGATTTTGGCCCACGGAAAATTAATTTTGCCCTTTAATAATAGGCAGAAGCTTTTGCACCGTCGGCAAAACCTTTTTCTCACATAGAAACCAGAATAGTATTTCTAATAACACACTGGTCAAAACTATCTACTTGGACAGAATTGCCACGCGACACTTTTCTTTCTTGCCGGGAGACTTCAACTTTCGATTGGGCTAGTCTCATTCTTTTATTTTCTCTCCGAATGGCTTTGATGGAGTGAGTCCAACTCCTGAGTATTGGGTGGCTCTTTCACTCGCTTTCATTAACGGAAAAAAGTAAACATTTATCTTTTTCTCTTATCACACTTTGCAATGACGCGGCAATGATTTCCCCACTCGCGGAATAGTGGTATTAGAAACTCTTTTTGCCATGATAAAAAACTAATAATTTTCACACGTTAACACTCAGGCCACAACAAGCGAACCAGTCGCTCTGATGTTCTTGAACGGTTGGATTATGTCACGTGACGGGGGCTTGAATTGAAGTCATCCTCCTACCCTGCCCTCGGCCCGCGCAGAAACTAAGACCCCTCTCCGACGGTCGGAAAACTGGGACCCGCACAGTACCTCTCCCATTATTCATTCCCCTAAATCTGTAACCCCTCCTTCCTCACCTCCTAACACTGCTAGGAAACGATACTTCCTTCGACCACACTACAGTCAGATGCTGCAGAAAAGCATCCGTGTAGGTACATGCAAAATAATGCATCATCATGATTCAAATAATGCATCATAACGTGCAATCTCTTTCAAATAAAACTGAATGTATCGAGGCAGCATTACAGTGTGATCCGAGTCAAATAGATGTTCTTTGCTTTAGAGAACTTGGTGCACTGCTTAGGAGGTTCGATTTACGTAAGAAATAATATTGATTCTATCTTCTTGTCAGAATTCAATTTATATGCGGTTGAAAAAGTTTTTGAAATAACAGTCCTCAAACTCCCAGAATCATTGTCATCATTCCATCAATCATTCCAAAACGAATCAGAATCTTACTACGCTCAAAATCACAAACAGCAATAGATCAAATTATAATTAACAAAACCACAACTAGATATGAAATAATAACGAATAATCTAGGTTACAGTGACCACGATGCACAAATACTTGCAATTACTATAAACATGAATAATGACACAATAAAAAAAACACGCATGTGCAGAGCATTTAAAAAAGTTAATATACAATTATTTAGGAATTACTTTTGAAGGAATCATGGAGGATATTGATAAAATGAAAATATAATTATTTTTCCCCAAAACTTTATTCACTGTACCGCAGCTTCCATTAAAAAGAGAAAATTAAACATTTCACGAAAAAGTAATACTTGGATCACGCAAGGAATTAGAACACCGGGTAAAAACAAATGTACACTCTACTTTATTTCTAAACACCATAACGTATCTAACCCGGTTTCCATGTCTACTTCCGAGAATATAAAAGAATTGTAAGGAAAATAATAGTTCAAGCAAAAATAAAAAAAATAAATAATGATTGAATATCTTCAACCAACACTTTTCCAGAATTGCGGTTGATCTTACGAAGGGACTAAAACCACAAACTTCAGCATCATATGCTTTCCAAAAAAATTTCGGCACGATGTTTATTTCCGAAACTTCTTCCAACGAAATCCTCAGAATAGTCAGTAAAGTAAAAAATTAATACTCATCTGGTTTAGATGAATTTCCGGATTGTTTATTAAAAACGTGTGCATCTGCCATTATACACCCATTAACTCACATTTTCAATGCTTCCTTTTGCACAGAAATATTTCCACGTATTTTCAAAACTGCAAAAAATTTGCCCCTTTAAAAGGGAACAAAAAGAAATTCAAAATTACCGGCCACTTTCTCTTTTGTCAGTTTTCTCAAAAATATTAGAGAGGCTTTTTCTATACGCGAATGGAAACTTTTCTCAGAAAAACGAAGCGATTTTAAACTCACAACACGGTTTCAGAAAATAAAAATCTACGGAAACTGCCATTTTTTCTTTCCTTAAAGATGTTGCATCATCAATGGACCAAAATGAAGAACCCATTGGGATATTTTGATCTTTCTGAAAGCTTTGACGTTTTTAACCATAACATCTTGCTCTCAAAATTACCTTCATGGAATTCGTGGTATTGCCCTAGACTGGATAACTTCGTACCCTAAACATCGATCTCAAAGAGTAGAAATACCGTACTGGCACGAGGACATTATTTACTTATCTTTCCAATTCTTCGCCAATGGAACATGGGGTCCCACAAGGTTCGATCTTAGGTCCTATCCTCTTTCTGTTGTACGTAAACGATATGCTTTCATCTATTAAAAATGGAAGAACAGTTCTATATGGCGATGACACGAATGTTCTTTGCAAAAAAGAAACAATAAATAGCACAATTTCAGACGTATCAAATTGGTTTTGTAATAACAAATTAATAGTTAACGAAGGAAAAACTGTCTCAATGCAATTTTGCGTTTCAAATCGGCAATCTATGCTCCACTGAAAATTAACAATATGCAATTAGCTGATGTTAAGGTAACAAAATTTCTAGGTCTCTCAATTCAATCAAACCTCAAATGGAATGTTCATATATCAGAATTAAACACTAAATTCGGCTCATTATGTTATGCATTCCGAATTCTTTCAAATTCTGTCAACCTTCATGCAGCTCGTTGCGTGTGATTTGCAAATGTACATTCCCGCCTGAAATATGGCATAATATTCTGGGGAAGCTCATCCTTTAGTTCCCAGACATTTAGATTGCAAAAGAAAATTATCCGAATAATGAGAAAATGACATCCACGTGATCCCTGCAAACCTCTTTTCATCGAGCTTGGAATCTTACCATTGCCTTGCTATTTATTTCTGACTTACTTAACGGTGGGAACATATTTTCATGTAAAAATGATATTTATAGTTACAACCATCGACGTAGAAATCATGTTCATCAATCCAGTATCAACAGGTCACTACAAAAATCCCATATAAAAATCCTACTTACAACGTATTGCCAGATTAAATTAAACAATTAAAATTGATACACAAATTTAAGTTAAAAGTAAAAGCATTTCTGCTGCATAACTGTTTCTATACAATTAGAGACTATACTGATCGTCAAAAAAGAAAAATTATGTTTACTTTAACAAAACAATGATATAGTTTTATATAATATATTATATATATAATATTATATATAATATATTATATATAATATTATATAATATATTATAATATTATATATATAATATATTATATATATATA
>CAXIVR010001132.1:15000-28807 GCA_964035755.1 Teleogryllus oceanicus
TTATTCTTATTCTTATTCTTATTCTTATTCTTATTCTTATTCTTATTCTTATTCTTATTCTTATTCTTATTCTTATTCTTATTCTTATTCTTATTCTTATTCTTATTCTTATTCTTATTCTTATTCTTATTCTTATTCTTATTCTTATTCTTATTCTTATTCTTATTCTTATTCTTATTCTTATTCTTATTCTTATTCTTATTCTTATTATTATTATTATTATTATTATTATTATTATTATTATTATTATTATTATTATTATTATTATTACTATTATTTTTTCATCTTCCAACAGTTAAATTGTTGGGAACGGAATTCTGAAACTCAAGGAAGCGTGCGCAGATGATTTTCTTCCCCATACGTCACATTCAGTTTTTGACTGTTTTTTGACTAAATAAAATAAATAAATAAAATAAATATAAAATTGTTACTTCACGTTTGGGGAGCAATTCTTACAGATAGTGAGAAGAGTTTTGTTTTTGGGTATAAATGATTGAATTATTTATAATTACCTCATTCACAATAAAATTTAAAATATCTTCAAACCGTGTGAATGAATGAACAAAAGTGCGAAATAAATTACGTTAGTAATTACACTAACGGTTGTTAACCCATTTGATCCCATATTTCTTTTTTCCTTAATATATAAATAATTTTAAAGGTTTGAATGAGAATAGCAGATTAAAGAATATTGTAAATACGGCATTTATCAATTTCAATCAAATATTATTCATTTCTATGAAATGGTTCAAAACAATTAATTCATAAGCAAGGCTTCTGTCTGGGCAAGTCTTGCATCTGGTTGATACCGTGGTGCCTTTTGTTGCCTGCCTGAACTCTACCCAATGCTTCTTAAGATTTATGTAGCAACGACAGCAACAAGGTTCTGCGGTTCTGAAAAGAATAAATTCATTGTACACCTATAAACAAATTTTATTTTTTTGTATTGCATTTATCATTTCACCTTTTTTGGGTTTTTCCTTGCATGTAGTCTGATTCCTCCAGGTAATGGTTTGTTTTTTTTGACGGTCCTGTCGACAGTATTATCTGTTATTCTCAGCAAATTCTGCACGATCTTTCTTCGAAACTCCTCTAGTTTCCCATTCTTCTACCAGTAGAGCAAGTGTTGCTGTACAAAATCCAAGCATTTACTACACATAATAAGTTCCGAAAGCAAGTCATCAGCTACTTTATGATATCACCTCGCCAGCCTCCTCAGTGAAGAATGGTATGCAGCCAAAGCATCTGCAATATCTATGCCTCTTTAATTTTGTTATAGCAATGACAATCTGTGGCTTTTTGATTTCTTGGTCATCTCTTCATTTTTCCAGTTCCTTCCAAGATACCATTCCATTTTTGTTGACATCGTACACTTCCTTTATCTAAACTATCATAACAACAACCCCACTGTCATTTTCTTGAGATACAATTTCTCCTTTTCTTCAATTTTGTATAACAATTCACGAGGAAACTTTTCTATTTTCACGATATGTGCCTACGAAGTGCGTTATTCTTTGCACAATGCCTCCGCCAATTCCATAGAAGAACCACTTCTGAAGAAGTGACAGATTGTTTTCAGTTTTGAGTCAGATCGATAGAATCTTTCGCGTCTGTTTCGAACAACCGATTCTGCACACGGAAATCTACTTAGTTTGTAACGTCTAATGCGTTAAGGCTAAGCTTGACGTTTCTCTTTTAGCTTCTCAGCTACCATTAGCCTGGTTGTGTCATTTTCAATTTTATATTTTTCGTTGAACTTAAGAGGTGTACGGAGATTGAGAAGATACCTTATCTAAGAGTGATATTTCGCGCCGAGTGTCGGCATTCGTTCATAATTCTTTTCGTCCATGGGGTTTCTACGGGCTGTTTACTCTGTTTGGCTGTTGACTGTCGATCTTCTTGTCTGACCTAAATTTATCTGAGATACCAGAGATCCAGTTGTATACACGATGTAATTGATTTCAGTACTATCTTGATCCTTACCGTCTCATTTAAGACGGAGTTCGCTGTCTCTATCACTATCTTAGCTTTAACATTTTCGTATATTCTGCTTAACGGTGCACGATATTCGAAAGGAAGTAGACGAACTCTTTCTACGAGCGTCGAAGATTTCGCATCATGTCCTTATTGTGTTATTCACCACTGACGGACGTTTCATTGGAAAGAAATGAACCTTCAACAGGACTATCCTTTCCAGGTTCTACATGTTTGTCATGTGGATAGTTCGATCGAAGAACATACTCCATTCTGCGTTGACCGTCGGCTGTGAATTTTCCGCTCCTGAGTATGTATCGTCGTTCACTGGCCAGCTTCTTTGAATCTAGGTAGGTCTCATTCTGGGTTCCGCCTTCCATAACTTGCCGAGCACCCTGTTTCCGCTTCTGCATAGTAAAAGCACCACATCACCTCCTTCAATTCATTCCGTTTCCATCTCTGACAATCGCATCGAGTTACTGCCGATTCTGGGTCCCTGGTACGTGGAATGGCCAGTCGTCGAAAAGGTGACATTATCTGAACGAATATGGAACATTGGTGGAACAAGGTTCATTAAAATTCATTGCATTTCTTGTTCTATCCATTTTTCTCATTGGTTTTAAGTGAAGTTTCGCAGGAACTGTTCGAGTTCAGAGATCACACGTGGGTTCTTTTCCGCCATTTGTTAATGCGCCTGTCATGTTTCACACAAGAATAATATTCTGTAATAAGAAAACGTATGTGCTGTGACATCTGAGAAGTCATCATCATCATCATCCATAGAAGACCTATTAGCCTTATTATATAGCTTCAAGTGGTATTTATGTAAAAAATAAGTTAAGCTATCATAGGTTGGTGCATTTTTAACAATTTTTGCACCTTAAAAAGGTACTTTATTTATAGAAATTGCCATGGCCACGAGGAGGTTCAATATAAACCAAAAGTTGTAACAAACCTTTCAATGTGTTGAAGATTTATGATCTATATGATAATATATATATATATATATATATATATATATATATATATATATATATATATAGTGACGTCCGTGGCCTGGCCACAAGCTTACACGGCACTCTCACATCTTCGACGGTGACGGAGTGGTTAATAACATCGGAAGTGCAGCACGCAAGAGAAAAGGCGCGACCTGTCGGTGGCGGCCAGAAGCAGCGGCGGGGTAATTTCGACGGAGGGGCGGCGCGCATAGGGGTTTCTATGACGTCAGGGCCGCATTTATACGGCGGTGCGGCGAAAAGCTGCGGTCTTCTCGGTTAATCCGGCGACACGGGCGAAAGCACTTGTTCTATGAGTCTGGTAGTGTAGGCGAACGCGTAAGTTCTTACGAATTTGGTAGTGAAAGTGAATAATTGAGGGTGCGAGCGTGGAGGATTAGTTGGTATAGGAGTGTGATTGCAATACGAACATATTAGTAATCCGCTGCAAGCTCGTTAGAAAGAAAGCGTCAGAGCGAAGTAAGAACAGTAAACTTTTTTTTTCAAGAGTGCTCATTCTCGTGCAGAGGACAGTTTTGTAAAATCCAGTGGAGACTGCGTGATAAGCGCTGCAGCCATCCAGGCGCAGCGCGACGCCCAGGTAATAACGCAAAGATCCGATTTTGCGACGCGCCAGAGACTTGGAGCGTGGGCATGCACGTTCGTGGCGAGGACGAAAAAAAGAAGAGGGGAGCCGAGCGATGAAGCGTAGAGAGAAGGGCCTGATTTGACCGATCGCGTGACGGACGGGCGAAGCGAACGAGAGAAGGGCCCGGTTTCACCGAACGCGTGACGGACAGGTGAAGCGTACGAGAGAAGCTGGGTGACGTCGCTGCGACACCGGGCAGCGGAGTGCCAGTAGCCTTCGAGCGAACCGAGAGCGCCGTAAACGTAACCGAACTTGCGACTTTTCGTGCGAAGATTGGTGGGGACCAGAAAGTGGATAACGGCAAATTTGCGGTATTTCCCGGGAGAAACTCCCAAATTCAGTATAGAAAGACTGTCACCTTTAAACAAAATTGTGGAGGTTTAAATTTGCAAAAGTATGCCTTGTTTGTTTTTTTGCCAAAGGCCAAAACCTTGTACAATTTAGGCAATGTTATGTAACTAACTGGCTTCATTCTGTGTTATTGGGGAAAGATTGAGTTGTTCCACTATTTGATGAATGTGTATATTCTTTTATGGTTTAAATTCTGCTAAAAGTATGCCTTGTTTGATTTCCCCAAAAGGGCCCAAAAACCTTTGGTAAAATTTTTACGGCAATGTTATGTAACTAACTGGTTTATTCTGTTTTATTGGGGAAAGATTGAGTTTTTCCCAAATTATTTGATGAATTTTATATTTTTTTTGTGATTTAAATTGTACGTATTATAGTAGATTTCATGTTACTTTGTCACATCACTTTCTGATACCTAAAAGATCCTGCCCCTCGAGATATTTAAGCTCGAAAGAGCAGTCTATCAGGCTTTTCCCACTTGTGAGGCGTTACAGATATATATATATATATATATATATATATATATATATATATATATTTTTAGACTGGTTTCAGCTCTGTTAATCCTGTAGAGCTTGTATGTTGTAAAAATAATATTATTTCATGTTATCATGAACATAAGTCTACTTTGTCTATTAGCTCTTGGATCGAGCCACTACCGATTACACGCTATACTTTGTTCTTTCCGAGAAGGAATAGTCGGCTCTGTACCCAATGAGCAGATCTGCTGCATGGTTGCACCCTTTCCTCCAGGTGTGCTAGTGTTTTGATTATATCTCGTCTTTGCTAGGCTGAGGCGAAGTAGTGGCCGAGGTTTGATGTGCATCAGAATCTAAACTTATAAAAGGGCCTGCGCGCTCCAAAGACATTGACACTGCCATGAACCTCTTTCTTTGTTAGATGTTTCTCTGAATTAACATTTAAATTTTTTTGGAGTGAGCCGGCTCCGGTGTTAGTTTTTAATGTTTTATTCATGAGGTTCTCTTGTGTTGGTAGTCCGTAATGGCAGTAATGGTGGCTAAGAGCCGTTTTGAGTAAAAGGGCATGCCCTTTTGGTTTCTTTGTGTATTGGTATAGTTTTAAGAATGTATTGATGATGTACTAACTGGTTAAACTTATTTGCAGCAATGTGTCAATTTGTGGATGGGGAAATCCTGTAATGTGCTTTTTGATGCGCAAGGGTATCAATGAAATCCCAATAAGGCGCTTTTATGACCTTTTCCCTCAGATGAAGTGGCTGGCAAAATTTATCTTCCACACCGCGCCGACAAACTTGACACCCTCGGCCTGGGGAAGGGCAGGGGAGGGACGCGTTGACCAATCGCAGCAGGTAGAACCACAGTTGTCTGTGTTTTGCAACACCCCAAGGGGTGGAAAGGACGTTGCCTCAGGGGTGGGGGCTAGTTTGTTTACGTACGAGGCGTACGAGGCGAGTCAATTTCCCGAGGGAGAGATCTTCCGCACGTTCGCCACGACGAAAAAAATTTTTCCCAGCGGGGTTTCGGGTCCAGAATTATTGTCAATTGACCCGTAAATATTTAGCATTTTAGCAACAATTGATCTAACGTTTAGCAATAGATTTGTAACTCCAGTCGAAGTGCAATTTTCAGATGCTCATTTCAGGACAATTTGGACCTTCCTGGTCGTTCTAACGCATATTTCGAATTTGTTTAAAAAATTATAAATTGTTGCAAAATTGTTAACACAATTGTCGGCTTTGGGCATCGGGAGCCCCTCCCTTTAGATTTGCAAAGTTGAAATTGTTTAAAAATTTTTCAATTGTTGCAAATTTTATTGTGTAAACCCGAGTGGCGTTTAAACGCGATACAAAATTCCGAATTGATCGGTGTTATCATATTTGCCGAGATATATGTAATTGTTTATAAGAAATTAACATCTGAATGACCCCATTTGTTTTCACTTAACACAAGCATACTGAAAAAAGTTCTCCAATGTTGCGTTTTTGTTTGCTACGCTTAAAAACATTTTAGCTTATAAACAAATTCTGTGGCCAATTTAATTACGCTAAATCCGTCTTTTTATGGCGAGTATGAATATGTGGGAGAAATGGTAGTCGGAATAGAAATAAACTCGTCGTTGAAATATAAAAAGATAATTATATTCTTGAAATACTTGAAGAACAATACAAATAAACTATATCCCGACAATTCACAACGTGTTCTTCTCGGTGTTACTTTGCGTTCGAGTGACTTGTTTACGCTCGTTGTCAACCGACTTGGTCCTGCTGCCACGCTATCTTGCGCTCTACCGGGAACCCCAAAACCGCCTGATTTGAATCGGTCCCCCACATTCGGCCGTCCTGACTATCACCCGGGCTGGGATGATGAGTATCCGTCTGGCTGCTTGCATATACTGGGCACACGTAGGGGTGGTTCGTGGCCCTCGTTATCTCCGACCTTGGACATCGTATGTATCATTTGGTTTGACCATTGTAATTCGGTAGGGCCTCAGATTCTGGCTTTGAGTTTTAAACCCGGCCCGGAATTGCATCCGCTTGATAGCCATTTCAAATCGCCGACTTTGTATACTGTAGTTTCTTACGACGCTTATTAAAATCAGCGCGATTTTCGTTTTGGGACCTTGGAAAATCTGTGCTTTAGCTTCTTCTCGTAAAAGGTTGCGTTCTTCTTCGACATTGTTAATTAGCTCTTCTTCCAATAACCCCTTTGATACGAATATCAGTCGGATTGCATCTTGCGCCAGTCATAAGTCTGAATGGCGTCCTCCAATGCTCCGTTATAGGTAGAATTTATGGCCCGTTGAACAGCTGGTACCACTTTGTACCATTTCCGGGTCGTCAATGGAAAGTTTCGCGATGATAGAAGCAATCGTTGAATTGAGACGCCCAACTTGCCCATTGGCTCGGGCAAGCCGTCGTTACCATTATGTGTTTAATTTTTCCGTCGTGCAGTAGTCCTGGAACTCTTGTGAACTAAAAGACGGCCTCTATCAGTGATCACTTGAAGAGGATTACCGAACGTAGTCTTTTGAAGTTCCATCTTGAAATTGTGTCCTCGTCTTCGTTTTTCTTTACCGGATGGAGCCAAACAAATTTCGAATGAATCGACGATCACTAGAATATGGTTGTAGCCCTTGTTGGTAGATTTCAGGGATGTGATCCATATGATAGGTATACAACGGTTGACTCTCCTGAACAGGGGGTTTAAAAGTCCTTCTTTCTTTCCAGATTTGCGATTCACTATCAAACATGTTACACAGTTGGATATGATTTCGACGCGTTTTCTCAACTAGTCCTGGAATGTGGAATTCCTGTTTCACTTCCTCTTCAGTCCTCTTGCTTCCGTAATGACCCTTTTCGTGTGCATTTTTTATTATTTCCTGTTGCATGGCGCGGGGAACAACCAGTAACTCTTTCCGTCTTCAAATTTGAATAAGAGTCCATTTCCCATCACAAAGTTGTCGTATTGCCCTCCTCAGGATGCTCATTATAGGAGCAACCCTTCGTCTTCGGCTTGTGCCCTTTGATCCGCGCAGTCGTTACCAGAAAGTTGAAATTTATAGTCATGTAGCGACTCAAAGCATCTACATGCTTCATCCTGTGTCCTGGTCGATGTTCTATCGTATGAGTATTTCCCCCAGAGCTAAGGCCCATCTAGCGACCCCGGTGATAAGTCCTTTTTGCTCATAGCCTCTGAAGGCTGCACAATCAGTAACGATTTTAAAATCTATTCCCAGTAAATAGACTCTAAATTTCTCAATGCTTTTATAACGGCCAAAACTTCGAGCTCATAGCTACTGTACTTTTCTTCTTTCGTCGTTGTTTTCTTTTCTCATATAGAGATTGATGTAGCTGTCGTCCGGAAATTTCTGTAAAATACAGCTCCATAGCCATACTTACTTGCATCTGTATGCAATTGGTTTCGTACTTTGATTGTAAATCTTCAAACAGGGTCAGATGATAGACTATCCTTCAGTTTTTGAAAAGCCTTCTTTGCTCAGCACCAAATCGAATTCTGTATCATCTCCCGAGAGATCGTTTTTTGGTTTCGGATTGTACTGTAATCTGGGATAAACTTTTTAAAATACCCGTTAGACCTAAAAACTCTGCACTCCGGTTATATTTTTGGTTCTTGGAAATTTTGAACAGCCAATGTCTTGCTTGGAGGTTGAATTTGTCCCTCCTGGGCTAATATCCCAGGTATTCAACTTTTCTTTAGAAATTGACATTTCTCAAAGTTCAATTGTAAAAACCCTATTCCCCGGCGACGTCTAATACCAACGTAAGTTTGCGTAGAGCTCTTCATCATCTTTAGCGGGAACAAAAGATGTCGTCCATATACAAAGCAACACGTCCTCACTAGTTGCCAAAATACCAAATTTTTATACCGTTGGAATACTGCAGGAGAATTTGTAAATCCAAACGGTACCTTAAGAACTGGGAAATGTCCTGAATGAGTCACGAATGACGTGTATTTTCTGCCGCTGTCTTCGACGTCCACGTGAAAAATCCGTTTCTGAGGTCCAACGTACCGAAAACTCGGGGGTCCTGCAATTTATCAAGCAAAAACGTCGATAAGGTAAAGGATAGCGGTCCTTCACCACGATCTTATTCAGCCGCGGTAATCAATGCAAACTCTTGATGATCCGTTCTTCTTTTCACCACGATTACTGCACTGGCATACTCTGGGTGAACTCGGTTCTATTATTTTGTCATGAATCCAAATTAGCACTTGATTGTCCACCACTTCTTTTTTTCGAGGCGAAAGTCGTCGCGGTCCGCAGTGAACTGGCTCTTTCATTCTTCACTAAGATCTTCATCTTGACATCAACAGATTTGGTCTTTCCGGAACATAGTTTGCTATTAAACCTTGAACTTCCTTTTTTATTTCGCTTTTGACCGAATCTCCTATATCCAATTTTCTTTATTTACGGCCTGATGGCACAGATTTAGCTTCTAATTTTGGTTTCGTAGGTGACACCATTTCTGTTTATGAGCACTTCCGCTTGGTCAAGAAGCCCCGTTTTCCCAAAGACCATTTCAAGTTTCATGGATCTGCGTAACCACGTATACGTCTGTTGTAAACTGCTCACCATCAACGACGACAGTTGTTGAAAAGTATCCTTGAGGACACACGAAGTTCTTCCCAAATCCGCTCAGACCATATCCGTTTTGACTAGTTTCGAGCACTCAGTGAATCGTAAATGTCTTGTCGCAGCAAGCCAACTTGACTTCCACAATCGATGAGCGCCTTTACCTTCCGATTAGCCAATTGTACTTCTTTAAATTTGCAATTATTCGCGTTCCTTACAATGGCACCATGCTGACTGTCGCGGTTTTCCTTTGGGCAATCAGCTGAAATGTGACAAAAGCGTCGCAATTGAAACACCTCTTACCCTTTCTTTGTGTTTACAGTTGCTTTTGAAGATGTCCGGTACCACCGCAATTGTAGCATCGCTTGTCCGCGTCCTGAGAAGTGCCCTTCGATTTATTACCATCGTCGTTCTTTCTTGTCTTTCTCGTCTGTATTCTTCGGGGTTCCACTTGTGATCATTCCCTTTTTTGTCTTCTTAGTTTGGGCCTTCATCACGCCATCTCGTAATGTTTCAGCTTGACCTTGAATTCTTTTTATGTTGTCTACTCCATATAGCAGAAGTTTCGTTCCTGAATCGTCTTCAATTCCGTCGGTTATATATTGTATTAATGATTCGTCATCTATATCACCCCGGCTTGCGATCTTCCCCCTGACGAGAAAGTATTCCTTTAAAGATTCTTCTTTTTTTTTCCTTCGTCGCTTCAACAACCGATGAATTTTTGCCGTGCTTGTCTTAACATCAAACTTCTTCCTTCAAAGCTTTTTCAGGACGGTCCACGATGTGATTCCTTTCGCCCTGAATAAAAGTTTGGTTAGCTTGAGTGATTTCTTAGCAAAACAAACTTGTAGACGTCCAGCCATCAAAACAGCTGTCTCTTCGAAATCAGTGATCCATTTTACTGATATCCATCACTACCGTTGAAGGTCTTGAGTGAACCTTCAAATCACGAAAAGTCAATGAAAACTTTGGCTGCGTACGTCAAGGACAGAGCGCGCATCATCACTATTATCCGAATCGTTTTCCTCGTTGTTAAAGCACGCAGCTTCTGCTCAAACTCGAACGTCAACTTCTTCAGTTGGGCCGCTCCTTTTGTCATCTTGTTTTTTTTGGGTGCTTAATACTTTTCTTATATTCGTCTTCTTCATTTTCTTCTTGCTTGTTCTCGGTCTCGATTTTCGACGCCAACGTTGCAGATCTCCCAGCATTCACATATATCGTCGATCATTTGTCTTTCGTCCCACTGTTGATACAAAGAATACTGCATATAGCTCCCAGATCCGCTTCCGAAAATGTATCGTGAATGAACGACTTTTTCATCTCTTCATCTTTAGATCCGGACTCGAACGTAAACCGGAAAACTCTCTAAGCCTCTTTTCTGTTTTTTCGATCCTCGGGATCGTTTCAAAATCAAGTTATGCAACGTTTTAATTGCTTTTACCGGCGCAGAGGTTATGTTCTTTTCATTTGTTCGATTTCTCCCAATGTCGCCATCTTTCAAAATTTTGCGAACTTCCTGTCGAACAGTCGGTAACGTCGATTACAATCGGTATTTTATAAAACAGCCTCGTGGTTCAAACTCTTCAATTGTGCGAACAAAAAGTATGGAAACAGCAAAAAAATTCATACAATTTGTCTTATTTGCATCTACTCACGTATCTTCGAAACAACATCAATTCGCCGTTCGTCGGTGAATTACGTCGTTTTTTTGAGGTTATAATGACCTTCACTCGTGGTCTTATTCCAGCTTATCGTGGTCGCAAGTTTGAGAGCTGGCCTTCAATTGGGAAACCTCGTCATTTATTCCAAATTGATCGTCGTCGGCTGGCACGTCAAATGTTCTCAATGTTGCGAAATGGCGACCGTGAAAAGTTCAGTCGTTTCTCGAAATCCAGTTCAAACCCGGCTGAGCCCCCAAATTGTGGAGAAATGGTAGTCGGGAATAGAAATAAACTCGTCGTTGAAATATAAAAAGATAATTATATTCTTGAAATACTTGAAGAACAATACAAATAAACTATATCCCGACAATTCACAACGTGTTCTTCTCGGTGTTACTTGCGTTCGAGTGACTTGTTTACGCTCGTTGTCAACCGATTTGGTCCTGCCGCCACGCTATCTTGCTCTACTGGAACCCCAAAAATCCGCCTGATTTGAATCGGTCTCCACAAATATAACTTTTATTTTGTTTTTATATTCTTTAAATGGCAATTTGCAAGTCGATATATTTATCAAATAAAGAGGAAACTGATTATATACAAATTATTTTTGAATGTGCATTACGTCGAAATGAGTGTTTCTGCTTTTCTATCAAAGGGATGTTGAGCAACCGAATAGCTGTATTATTAATTTTTTCAAAGGCTACTTTTAAAACCGTGAGTTAGAAACTATATGTTTCTCTTATTTACCCATTACCATTAAAAATAGGAAGCATACTATTAGCTGTTTGCTGTAAACTGTATTGAATTGATAAATGGAATGTTAAAGTTTTCAAATAAAGAAATATTTATTTTGTGTTTGAAAGATCACATGAGTGGGAATAACACATCACAATATTTACATAAGTATAGAAATTTCTAAATGAACCTATATAAATTTTTAAGTTAAGATTTTCAATTCAATTTATCATTCAATAAGTCAGATCATCTTTCTAAAACTTAATTTGATGATTTCATTGTATAATATTCAAATCAGAGCTAAAAGCATCATGTGCATTGTTAATACATATTTTTAAACAACATTCATATACATATACATTTAAAACGTTTTTTAGATTGGGAACGTTTCAATGAAATTTCATGAATTCCCAAATGCTTGGAAATAAATACTGTAAAATTAAATTATTGTAGCGTGTAGAAATATAACAAACTCGCGTACTTGGTAAAACGAGTTGATACTACTAAAAGAAAGCAAAACAGATGTTATAACAATTCAAAGAGATTTACCGTTTGTTTACAGTTTAGTTAATATCAATGCTTTGGCATTTCCCAGTGAAAATACATAGAACGAACATGGTGGTCAAGGATATGACCTTCCAACACAGACTCATTTCAGTATCGTCAGAGTTTGAAGGTGGTTTGTTGGCGCTACTCTCCATTCTACGAATCTCATCAAAACTGAATTTTGCACGTAGCGGTTTATTAAACGGAAACGAGCCATTCAAGGTATCTAATGTACAATCTTTGAAACTGTCCCTAAGAAATTATTATATACATTATAAACTATTATATATAAACAATTATTAGGAGTAGGAGTGGAGTCGGAGTGGGAGTAGGAGTGGCAGTGGCAGTCGTAGTAGTAGTGCAGTAGTAGTAGTGGTGTTGGTGGTTGTGGTAGTAGTAGTGGTGGTGGTGGTGGTAGTAATAGTGGTAGTTATTTAAGGTCCCATCAACATCTAGGTCATTAGCTTCCACTATTGAGTTAACTGTTTAGTAACTATGAAGATGAAACGTTATGGTGGTGATAAGGGTGAAAGGACGAACACAAATACAACCATGCCCGAGGCGCGACTCGAACTGGACCCTTCGTTCCGAGATCGCTAGGACACCTAGGATCGCCTAAGCGACGTCGACCACCGGAACGGCTATTACTGTTATTTTATGTTGTATTAACCTTTTTTCTTCTCTTTCAACTATTTAAAGTTAAAATACTTGGAAGGAATTCTGTAACTCAAGAAAATGTGCAGAGATGATCTACTCCCCACTACATCACATAGTTTTTACTATTTTTGACTAAATAAATAAATTCGAGAACGTTCTTCTCAATAGGGTTCGTGGCCTCAGAAATGTGCTTGCACTGGTAAAAATCATTTTAAAAGACAGGAGATAAGCTAATGTCATCGTACTTTATAAAAATCGAAAAATAGTAAATATCTTTCGATAGAAAAATCGGGCCAGATTTTCACCTGCATCTGTTGAAGTGTCCAGTGTGAGTGAAACAGTGACAGAGAGAGAGAGGGAGAGGGAGAGAGGGGGAGAGGGGGAGAGGGGGAGAGAGGAGGGAAGGAGAGAGGAGAGAGGTTGGTTCTGGTTGATAACAGTGTCCTCTCTCCGATCAACTCATGACATTCAAGTGCCACTGTTTAAATCAAAGTATAAAATTTCAGGTATTACTGTATTTTCAATTTCATAATGTTGTTGAACAAAAAAACTCTGAAAATTGAAAGAAACACTTGCACTTTGAAAAATGGAATTATTTAAAATAGATTGTATGAGAAAACAAATCTTAGCTTGAATATTGAATGTATTCGGGATTGCAAAACATTTGAACATTGTCATCATATCACTCAAAATTGTGTGAAACTACTAATATTTGAAAAACATGTACATAAATTGATTTAAAGATGTACATTGAGGACTAGATTGCATTTAGAAAGAATGTGTAATAATGTGTAGTACTGAAAAAGTGTAATATTGAAATTGTAGGATGGCAATGAAAAAATTTTGAAACTTTTCAATTTTCGAATTTCCAAAGGGTTTATTGATAATAACCCATGCCATATTATTAAGTGAAGTTTGCTCTATTAGAAAAGAAAAGAAGAGGGAAAAAAAACAACCTAAAACTGTGCCATGTTTATAAGGGAAAAAAGAGAGAGAGAGAGAGAAAAAAAACAGAGCTTTTATGGTACTGCGTAATATATTTTCTTGTCGAAATCTTGACTTCTATTTTTGCAGAATTACAGAACTTTCTATTATTTAGAATTTTGTAATTAAATTGAAAATCATGCTTACAAAAGTAGCAAAGAAATGTAATGACAAAGAATATATCA
>CAXIVR010001133.1:0-38678 GCA_964035755.1 Teleogryllus oceanicus
TGCCAAGCATGGGAAATTTTAGGGGAGAGGGGGTTGAAATCAAACTATACGTTTTTAACAACGTATGATTAGGAAAGCCCGAAAAAGGCTTGATTACAATAAAGAAAAAAGAACATTAAACAAAAGATACCCCCAAACGCCCAATTTTTATGTAATTTTTCTGATGACAGAAAACTAAATTTTCGTAACTGGGATGCCCAAAAGTATGTACGGCGTAATAAATTAAAGCTGAAAACGTGACCAAAAATTTTTTTCCCAAAAAACACGCCCAAGACTGATCGTGGGCGAATGCATGGAACCAGAAGTGACGTAGCGTGGGGTTTCGTTTCGGGAGTTTGAATATTCGGAGATCTATCAGTTAAGGAGGCTAGTAGTTATATAGCTAAGGGATCTATGAGCATGCACAGAATACGCGTCTAGTTGTCTTCCCCGCCTTTTCGAAAAGAATGACGCCCATTTCTACCGAGTCCTTCTCGACATTTGAGGATGACAAGACCTGGAAGCACATCTTCTCCCTTTGGGGATATTGAATGAGCTCTACGCCAGCGTTCTGGAGGGATCTGAGCAGCGTTTCCTGGCGCCTTTCTGTCCGGGCAGGTAGAGAGTCGTTTCAAATGCGCTAGCAAAACCACTTCCCACCTGGAAAGCCAACGTTTATGTAAACATGGCCCACTTCTCCTGACCCCGCTCATTTTTATTTCACTTCAAAACAGTTAAAACTGTAGGGAAGTATTATGGGAGAAGTATATGCTGTAAATTTGTATCCATTCTTTATCCCAGATTTATATGCTGTGTGTTTCCCCCAAATTCTAGGATCCTGCCATAACTAAATACAATTTGAATTTTGAATACGGTAGAAACGAGCTTTTTTACAATAATTGATATAAATATTTGCTGTCCTGTAATAAAAATATTTGCAGAGATAAATCAATTTGATTTTGGCTATCCTTCATGGGCCCCTTTGTGAAGGAACTGACTTACTGTCTAAAAATGGATGATCAATTTCAATAACTGCATTACTACCAAACTCAGAAAATTTTCCCAAGATAACGAAGTTACTTTTTACGTCCACGAGCAAAATTTTGGTCCATCTCAGCATTGCTAAAAGAATCAGAGAAACTGGAAAAAAACCCTGATTGAGATGGAGTCATGACCCAGTTGGGGGTACAATACTTGTTACGGACATATTTAGTCGTTGGAAACTTATGCAGCCCAAATGGTAACAGTCCATTAAATATCGTGAATCCAAATGTCCTTCATAACCCTTTGAGAATTGGGACGAGCAAACTGTCACAGGAAATATCATAACAAAGCGTGCTCGAAATATGACAAAAAAGGTTGCTTCTGTACTAAAATATGTATGTTTGATATTTTCAGCATGAATTCTAAATTATGCTTATACACTTCTTACCTACTACTGTACTTATGTTTATTTTATTTTTAAATTCTGACTTGAATTATCATTTTGCATGGGTATTGGATAAGTTTCATTGCCTGATAATTCTTTCCTGTTTTTGTTTTGGCTTGATTATATTATTTGCTGTATTTTGGGTATAATGTGAAATACATTAACAATTCTCTACTTTTTCACCCTCTCTAGTAAAGCCTTTTCATTTCTCATACACTCTCACTGGTTTACAGCTCTTAAACAATCTTTTCCCAACTGATAGTAAGAAATTAAGGCAATAATAGTCTTCTTAAGTTAAAGTGATTACGAAATCTATATCGTTTGATTCAAAATGATTTATTTTATTCTCAATTGAAAAGTTTGAATATTACTGAAGAATTAAATTTTTAATGAATAATACATTTGTTTTAGTAGAGAAATAGGAATTAAACTACTAAATTTGGGGTAATAACTGACAATTTATTAACTCCAAAAGACTGCCATGGGCATTTTGTTTTTCTTATGCCATAATTTCATGAAACTGCAGTTAAATCTGGATTCGTTGGTGACTTAGATTTCAACAAAAATCGGTTTGCAAAACATGAGCAATAATTCATGCTCAATTATTTTTCATTAACTTTTTCCTGGGGGAAAAAAGATTTAAAATACCACAGGTCTAATTTTGTTGAAACTTTTAATTTTTAAAGATTGACAAACTTACAAATAATGTGAGAAAGGAGTGCGTAGCAGCAGCACTAGTCACACATTGTTCAATAGAACCCTCATATTTGCGAGAGTGAAAATACTTTTGTAACCACCGACATCGTCATTGTCGATATGTGGACGAGTGTTAAGAGTAAGGTCTAGCCCAGGCTATCGGACGAGTCGGAGCGCGAACGCCCTTCAGAACGGTTTGGAGCACGCGGCGTCTCATGAGCCGATGAAAAGTTCCTAGACTGAGGAAGCAGGGGTTCCAAACTTCGTGGCAAAGCTGCTTTTAGTGAAAAAAACACGTTAGTATTTCAGAAACATGCATTTATAAGTTTGTATAAACGTTTTGATATCAATAGATTTTAAACAAGAAACGTGCATTTCAATTTCAATCGTTATTCAAGCATTGTAGTATTCTCAAAGAATCTGCCGGGTAAGAGCTTAAAAAGAGAAATGAAGTAATGGGGAGCAATAGTTTTGATCCAAAATATTTTTAATATTTTCCTACAACGCTTCAAACAACAAATTATTTTTTACATTATTTTTAATGGACTTATGACTGATATTTTCAAGAAAATTCTCCAAAATATTATGAAGAATTCGATTCAAAATTCAAAAGGCTTAAAAATATTTTCAAAATTTTTTTATATTTTTGTCAGAGCTCAGACTAAAACTTACGAATTTTCTTACGTCGACTTAAAAATAACTAATGTATCTTGAAATCGAACATCTATGTAGCGTACTGTTTTTAGTGTTCCGGGCAAACCGTGGGATGTTAATTTGCCGATCACATAGGAAAAAATTTTGAGAGGCAACGCTTCAGAATGATGCTTTGAAATCTTGACCATATAAATAACTTAGAAATTATTCTCGAAATGTTCACTTTAAAGATGATTACAAAGAAGCCACCGAAAGTAAGCATTTTCCCGTACGGGTACGAATGTATATTGTCATTGTTTCAATTTCTACTTCCGTCGAACGTGAAGTAACTAGTAAACTCATTTTTCCCTCACCAAAAATATTAGCGGAATGTACCAGTTTGATTTTCTTTCGTTACGCAAACACAACTTGCATCGGGGTGTATCATACCTAATAAATTAATTGCTGCGAGCAAATAATCCGGTCCCAGAGTCCGGGGGGAGCGCCATGACGGAACACGGCGCTTGTTCCTTTCCCGGGCGAATGGCAACGGATTTCTGAACACGCAGGGTGTACCAAGGCACGCACACGGGGCGTCACTTGCACGCATTATGAAATGAGTGCCATTAAATATGCTTTGTTTTCCCAATTTTAATGTCTCCATTTTCTGTGTATGTAGCAACCACTAAAGCGAATATTTGCAAACAGTAATTCATATTGACCTGATAACACTACATGAGATTTTATTAAAGAAGAAAATAACTTATTAATTTGAAAAATTTAAAAATTGGAAATGGCCCTTTTGGGTTTGGGAAAAATATTTAATTGACGATGGTTTAAAAAATAAAAGAAGATCATTAAATGGCCAAGGCAAAAACACGACTTAAAAATACATTTTTAGTGTAAAAAAATTAATATCAGTATATTTTAAAACAGTATTAAGATCCTCAAGAAATATCAATAAGAAAGTCGCAGCCCCAAGTGTGGAACATATACTATCACGAGAGGAGGAGGAGGCGGAGGAAAAAGGGGAAGCTTTGGCGGTGATCTTCCCCCCCAGGTTCATGAGAAACGGGCTGAAACAGGACATCTTGCGGGTTTTCCAACCAGTATGTCCACCAGCGAGTCATCGCCCAGCTGAACAAGCTGTAAGTTCTGACATGTGTGGTAGTGTAGTGCATGTTTTGATGTGAGGTGTCTGTGTGTGTGATGAGGTTAGGACAAAAAAGAGGAAGGAAAGATCGGCGCAGTCCGTGACCCGTTTGTTAGACACAGATTCGGCTGGTGTTGCCCGGGAGAAACAAGAGTAACACCAATCAGTTTCCGGCCGCAGAATTTTCTCCAAAAGTGGCTGAATCCGATCTAGCTGTGTAGAAAGGAAAATCCTCCCATCGACGGGCCTCAAACCCAAGAACCTCGGTCAGGAACCTATAGTGACATTAGTTGCTGTTTCAGCTCCTACGCCGGTCGAGATACGCCCAATTGAGAGTGAGATACTTTGACTAGAATAAACTGAAAGGAAAATAGGAAAAAATTAATATTTCAGACAGGAGAAAAAGTGTGTAAAATCTGAGCGGCTAACGAGCAGGGACGCCAACGGTGCGCCCAGTAAAACCATAAAGAAAAGGAAAGGCAAGGAAGGGGGCGAGGGCGGAATCTGCGCGTTTTCGGACGCCGGCGGCGGTGAGCTGCGGCTGCAGAGGTGCTTGACCTGCCCCGGGCCCGGGCGGACTGGAGCAGGCCTTATAGCCCTCGTAAGCTGTTGTGGATTAGGACGTTTGCAACTTTTCGCGTGATGTGCCAATAAATGAAACTACTCACAGTTGAGACAAACCAAGGGGGGAGGGATTTCACAAGGAGGGTCGCAAGATGGACTGTGATCTGGAAATCGAAAATCATTTAATACGATATAAATAATATAATTTTGTAGTGAGAAGATAATAATATTGTTTTTATTTTAAATAAAATTCAAGGGTGAAGGGAATACGCCATTTTCACGAGTCTCTTTATCCACCAACCGGGGTAAGACACCTTTCAAAAAGTGGTTTAGATCCTTCGAAAGCTTTCAACGTTATTGATCATAACATTTCACTCGAAAATACTTTAAAAATGAATTCGTGGTATTGTTTAATGATTATGTTCTATCTTAAACAACGATCTCAGAGAGTAGAAATACGGTACCAGAAGAGGGAACATTATACACACACTTTTTCTATTCATTGCTAATGGACAAGAGATCCTCAGGTTGTTTTTAGACTACATTTTCTTCCTACTGCACATAAACGATAAGCCCTCGACGAGTCGAAAGGAAACAAAGTTATCTTGGCGGACGATACGAATAACAACGATACTTCTTTGCAATAAAGAAACGTAAACGGACATTGGTTCCATAATAACAAATTAATAGTAAACGAATAAAAAACAGTTTGATTAATTTTTCCCTTTTTGAAATAAACGATTGCATACTCCATTAAAAATGAACGATATACAATTAAGGTAACAACATCTTGGGTCTGTCAATTCAGTAAACTCAAATCAAACGCCCAATTAAATAAAATTGAACAATCAAATTAAGTCCATTAAGCTACGCGTTCAGAGTTATTTCAAATACAGTCTTTATACTGCTTGAAGTATAATCCATTCACACTTTAGATATGACATACATTCCTTTTATTACAAACAAGAATTGTATTCATCATATACCACGTGATTTTGTGCATCGTTTATTACGCCGGGAAATTTTCAATACCTGCCTCTTGATTTATGAATAAGCTTTTTTGTTAAAATTTTTTACTCGGGGATTGCAACATTTTCACAAATACGATGTCTTAATCTTAACTATAATTATCTGACGTAGAAATTTCATATTCATCAGATCAGTATAAACAACACACTACAACAATTGATACGCAAAACCAATAGTTATTTTAAACATATTTCAGACATTACACGATTAAACCCGATACACAAGTTTAAGTGCTAAGTAAAATCTTTCTGTACATAACTGTTTCATTCAATTAGAGACAAAACCCGAGCATCAAAAACAAAGTAAAGTTAATTTTAAACAATGATATTTGATTAATTAACATTTTTACTGTATGATACTAAACAACTTGTAACAAGTTTTTTTCCTCGGCTTTGCATCAATGACCATCTCGTCAGATTTTTCTTCAATTCTCCTGATTTTTAAAAATCGAGAGGGCGCTTTTGCTTCTGGGCAGAAATGTAATTTCACTGTCTCTGCAGTCTTAGAGTTCTGTAGAAAAAAGTTGTTGAAATTATCGTTTTCCCTTTTGAGACACAGGAAGCGATTCTTTAGAAAGGCATGTTGAGGGATAAAAGCCCAAATCCATACGATTCACTTTTTCAAACAGAGTTTATTACACGGAGCGAATATTTTCTATCAATCTTGCCAAAAATGCTCATTTCCATCTGTATTCAGAAATTTAACAGTACCGTGTGTTTATCATCTACGTTGAAGATGACGCCCCTTGCTTTCAGCGATCGAGCCCTGGGTTCCTGGAGATTTGTCAACAAGGGTCGTTCATCCGGCGCGTTGTCATTCGGAGCGACCGGCCGATACACCAGTGTCCTGAGAGCCTTCAACCTGAAATTTTTCTCAAGCAGAAATATTTCTTTACGACACTTCGTTCTACTTAAGTCTACCCCTAATGCCGAAAGGTTTTTTCACAAATTTCCGGGGGTGAATATTCCCCATGGTCGGAATTTAAAAGAGTGAAAAATTTCACATCCATAGAATTTTAAATGTCAAACAAAAGTGTCGAAAGCGGTATGTCCTGACAGAAGAGAAGGGGAACGAAATTCTGCCAGATTACGACAATCTCCAAGAAAACCTTTGAGGCGTCTATTGTTACTTTCAACACAAATTTGTCAACTTTCCACACTACTGTTCGATCTGAACTTTTAAGCACTGTTTATAGTGATGATCGATCGGGGGTGGTTTCCCTAGACCACCTGATCTGACCCCTTTTGACTTTTCCTGAGGGGGACTGAAAGATCAGTGATGCAGTAAACCCGCATTTGGGGGAAGAGCTTCGGTGTCTATTGAAAAGAAAATCACAGCAATTCCCCGAGACTTACTTCAAGGAAATCAGAATGTGTTCCGGGGGTGCCAGTGCATTGAGCCGAAAGAACCGCCACAGCATCTTCAAGGTAAGATAAGGTACAATGTTCCGTGTGTCAGCAGGAGCAATCAGTGATTTGTGAGCAAATGAGCCTCGATGCCCGGGCGGCTCGGCCTGAATCTTCGCGAACGATGAAAGACATCGAACATGGGATAGGATAGAGATTCCAGAATTTAAGAACTACACAAAACATTTTCCCCATAGTACGTCACATAGTTTTACCTGTTTTGATGATAAATAAATTAATTAATTTAATTATGTGGGGATTAACTACGCCCAGCAGGAGAAACACCCTTAGCTAGCCGGCATGTCGGATAATCGACCCAAATTCATCAGATAAACAGTGATTGATGAGTCGGCCATTGATCTGATCAGTAGTTTCCGTGAGTTCTCCGATCACTCAGGGGAATGCCAGAGCAGACCCTACCAAACGGGCCATGGATCGCGCGCGATCTTTCCTTCTTCCGTCCCATCTCAATCTTACTCACACCCACAACCCCTTACATGCACCACACTACCACAAATGCCGAGAAACCGTCAGAGCTTAAAGTTTGTCCTAGATGGGGCGGGAGCCCCTAATGGAGATACCTGGTCGGCTATAGACTGCAGGCGATCTTTCTTCATCTTCCCCCGACCTATCCTCATCTCTTACTGACACAAAATAATTTTCGTGCACTATACTACCATATCATGAGACCGTCGGAAGTTAGAGCTTGTTCCGTCTGGGGATAGTGCCAATCGATGGAGATACCTGGTTGAGGAAATTTCGCAAAGCGGAGTAGTTTTGCGCCGGGTAATCACCTGGAAAGATTACCGCCACCTTCCTCAAAACACTGCATTACACTTTTCGGACTAATGATCTGGAGTGACGCCCCCAGAACCATTCATTAATGAAACCGCCGGAGTGCCAGCCGAATTTGTTTACTACGCTCCCTGAAGTCACGAGGTTGCGAATTTGGACTCGCGGTCTTGGTTGGGACCGGCTAGGAACCCCCGGATCTAACGTCGTCGGCCCGGCCAAAAGATAAAAGGCAATTTATGATACGACGGACTTGACTTGGGAAAAGGGAAAAAAGACATTAATGGAGGGTTACTTCCAAAGCAAAGGCCAACGTCCTTTAAGGGCTTGAGACGCGTTGCGTCAAGGTGTAGACGCAACAAAAAACAACAAAAAATGAAACCGTTGGAGCCTTGAATCTAAACGGGTATTTTCTTTTTTTTTTTTGAAACGGCTGAAGCTCCCAAAAATATTTTTTAAAAATTTTTTGAAAAATTGCTCATAATGTTTTTTCTAAATCTTTTCTGTAGGAACGCTATAAAAATGTTTTAAGGATTTGCGTTAAATTTCTGAATATTTGAAAATTCTAAAATTAAAATTATTTTTAGGGGTTCTTCCATTTAAATATTGAAGAGAGAGATTGTTTCTTAATAAAATATTTTCATCAAAAATAGACTTAAAATGTCGTCACTATAAGTTTTATAAGAGTAGTTTTTTCGCCTTTTTTTATAAAAATAATACGACACAAAAAAAAAAGTTTCTGAAACGCTATGTTTTTTATGTATAAAGCTAATGACACTGAATAACATTACATAAACTTTGTTTTGATATAAACTTAATTTTTTAAAAATTACACATTTTGCTCAATAAGTATTATATTAAATAGCCCTTGTGTATAATGCCAGAAAATACATACTGTTTTAGTACTACCACTGGTTTTTAATTTTTTAAAGCATTTTTGGCAAAACTGAGTTTTAGTGCATTATCGTCCCATGTCAAATGTCCCATGGTTGTTCTAGCTTTGAATGTGAAATTGTTTTAGAATTGAGACTTTGAGAGATTATTGCTGAATTTGTTCTATCGCCCATTTTCTTTTACAAAACTATTATTACTGTCATGATCTAACTGATTGCGAAAGCTGTGGATTATTTCAGATAAATTTAATGATCAAGACGATTCGTGTGTTTTAATCCATTTTTTTCCTCTCAAGTTGTGTAAATCACAAATGAAATTTTTGTGGCTCAGCGATATAATGTTTCGAGAATGGTAAACATACTCTCAAATTAGCGCGCAACAAGAAAGAATAAGAATTTCCGTTGGACTCCCTTTATATTGTTCCCCATTACAAAGATTGGGGTTCAAATTGAATGCGGGAGGTCTAGTGGGCAAAAATAAATTACGACTTGTATTTAGTACCTTCAAATAGAGCCGTTAACTTCACGCGTTCGTACAAAGTCGCCATCAGACAGCTACTGATACGGAGATTTCTTTATCCTTTTTCTCTTTTTCCTTTTTTTCTTTCTTTCTTTTTTCTTTCTTTGAATATTGTGGTTTATTTTCCAACTTTCAATCTCATATCGTACTGCACCTGAAATATTATCTGTTCTTATTCCGTATCTAATATTCTGATTCCCGATTAAATAAAATAATTTATTTTCTTTTAAAATTGAGAAAACGACCAATGGAACCCCATGCCGATCCGTGGCCGATATCGCTAGGGTCCCTCGTGATCTCCGGCCCAAGAATCGCGGGGTCGGGACCGAAGGATCTGGACGGGGTTCCAGATCCGCTTAAAACCTCTGAACTTTAATGCGCCTTTCTTAATTATCTATGCCCTTTAACCGCTGTTTTGTTTTAACTCGTTTCCTAAAATTGAAACGGAAAACGACATTTTACTACTAAATATTTGTCTCATATTTACATGTAACTCTTCTTTCAATTTCTTTAGCTCAGAAAAATAATCATTATCCCTTCTTTATCCTAACTCATTTCCTAGCGTTACACTCTTCTCTTCCGAAAACATGAAACATTTATGCCTAAAAGTTCCCGGGGCTTCTTACCTTCTGTCTTGTTGCTTACTTTACCTGTCTGTCTTACCTTTCAAAAACAGATTCTGTCTTTCTTCGAAATTTTTTGTTACCATTTGTACTGTATAAAACCAAAGACTCAAATAACATTTCATTTTCTGGGTCCATAACCCCATCTCAATCACATTTTTCGTTCAGTCTCTTTGATTCTTACAGCAAATAATGGAATGGGCCATTTGCCTTTTAGACGGGAAACGGGATTCAATAATCAGATGTTTTCATTAAATCAACAACTATCAGAAATTAAACTATTTCAATAGATTAAAAGTTCATTGTAAGATTATTATCAAAACAATGTTTCGGAAGTCAATAATTACATCTTCAGACAAAAACATTAATAAAAATTAAAATCTTATATTCATCAAACATAAAAAATCACAACTAATGCTGTCTACAATAGCATATCATTCTCTCATTATTTTTAACTTTTCAAATTTAGAGAATTCAAGAAAAGAGACTTGTAAATGTTTAAGTTTATTTTCTCATTCGTGAAAAATCAAAGAAAAAGTTAGGCCATTTTGAAAAAAGGGGTTTTTATAACTTACATGGACTTCAAGTAGAAATTACTGGAAACTACTGGGTTTTTTAAAAAAGCAATAAGTTTTAAAGGCCTATTGTTGGGAAAAGATCTGTTTTTAAAAACTTTATCTTCAATATTGTACTTTTTAATTGTTAATTTTTCAATTTTCAAAAAGAATCAGCACCTCATTTTACCGTCCTTTAGTATATGAGGTGAAAATTTGAAGAAAAATTTGGAACCCATTTTTTGGGGAAAAAAATTTCTTGAAAGTTGTTTTTATTTCACGCAAAATACGTGAAAATTTATATTATGAAACATATTATTTTATTTGAAGATACAACTTTGAAGAATATACTTCATGGACACAAATATTCTTTATCTTGAATAATGTAGTAATAGGAGGGGGAGAACATTTTTAATATTTTCTGCAGTTTTCGAAAATTCAGAGTTAGATCTGACAATTTTTATAAGGTATGCTCCTTTTGGCGTAAAAATAAAAACAAATTGAAACTAGGACAAAAAGTAAGTACCTTCATAAATTAAAAACAATTTAAATTTAAGTAGAAAGTGCTAAGGAAATTCGTATTCTCGGCAAGCAACCAGAGTTATGTTTATGGCATGGATATATTCCCCAAAAATCATGTATCACCTGCACGCATCCATTCTCTTCTAATTTCTTGCCTGGTTAGTGGTTAGTTGGCCTACCGACTGGTTATTGTGGTTTTGTGATTGGGATCACCTCACCCGGATTGAATGGTAGAATGTTGGAGATGGACGTTGAAGGCTCCGCGCGGAAAATTGTAAAAGACAGGCAGAGATGGACCTAAGAACAATCACGGCGTGACGTTTGGGATCACGCGGGGGTCCTCCTTATTCCAAAAGAACAGTTCCGTGGCGAGCACAGTGAGGGAGGAAGGTTTGTCAGCGCCGATAGACGACATTCGGGAAAAGAGACAGCCGAAACCGGAATGTCGTCCTCACCGGAAAGAAAAAGGGAGTAAATTCCCCGCCGGAATCGCTCTCCGTGAGGGGGCGCCGCCGCGCCTTGCAGATATTCGAGCGGCGCCCGCGCCCCCGTGCAGAAAGTGAGCGCCCCCAACGCTCGCCCAACGCCCCGACTAGACCGGCACCAGCCACGAACGCTTTTCCGCCCTGCGCCTCCTTACATTCGCATTTGTTATAACTTGGAGCAGATTTTGATGGCCCAAAATATCGCCAAAAAAGATCGATAAAATGCTCTCATTTTTTTAAAGTTTTAAAAGCAAAGAAAAAGACGTAAAAATGTTATCAAAAATAGTTCGGATGAATATCTTGATGATGGATACGTTACTGATGTAAACGAAGCTTCTTCTATTCAATCAAGTGAATCCTTCAAACGTCTGGTTTGGTCCGTTTTACCAGAAAATCTCTGTCGTTACTTATCCTTAGGTATCCTAGGTCACAGGTACCTTAATTACGATTACATACTCACAATAGCTGGCATTACAATTTCTGAGCGAAGAAATCGAATAGGCTATCAATACTCAGGAATTCTGTGGAGAACATTTGTTGCATCTCGTAAGTATTATTTGAACCATTTAAATGATATTCGATAAAATCATTGAATTGATGAAATCAGCAAAATGCATTAAAAATGACAGGAAAAGTTAAAAAATTACCTTATTATTCGAAATCAAAATGCAAAAAATGACGTATAAAAATTGGTCATTTCTGCGTCATAACAAAATGAATTTCTATACTAAACGGCATTTTTCTAATGTAAAAGAAAAAATGACATTTCATGAAAACCCGCTAGTTACTACCAATCAATCAATAAACAAAGAAATTATTTAGTATTTAAAAGAATTCGTATTCGATATCTGCATTAGAATTTCGTTATCATTGTTCTTAAAAGAAACCACTTTGACTCTCGTCGTTCTACTCAATTCCTCTTACCCCCTTTTTATTATTTATTTCCTAGGTCTTAGTCTTCTTACTACTTCTCAAGTTTGTGTTTTTTCAAGGATCTAGAAATCCCAGATATACTATATTATTAATTTTTATTATTATTATTATTATTATATTATTATTAATAATAATAATAATAATAATAAATAAAAAAAAAAAAATAATAATAATAATAATAATAATAATAAATAATAAATCAATATTTCAGATAGAGGATACCAACTTACAGTAAAAAATTTCCCGATATGATCTGGGGGGTGTACAATATTATTAATACAAACGAAAAATGTTTTCTATTTTTTGCGGCACGACTAATGCCTCCAAATATCCTGAAACTTCTTTTTTTTTTAAGGATTTAATGCATATAGCGAAACTTGATCAAAACAAATTAAAATAGAACAATATATAAAACATATTTGCATCGTCGGTTTACAAACCTTTACCAACGTAAGAATCTACAATAGCCTATACTGGGTCTCTTTACTAGACTTTTCAGTTGTAGTATACGTGCTAAATTTGCTCATTAATTTCGTTGTGTATTATCACTTTGTTTAGCTGCAAAATGTTTAGGAAACAGCAACATAGAAAGCTATACGTTGCTGTTATACAAAAATTATGCTAGCACGTAAACAACAATTTGTTACAGATAATCAAAAAAGAAAATTTGGTTAAATGCTTGTCACGAGATGTAAATGTTAAAAATTTCCCTTCTAGCAACAAAACAAGTTGGTCAAGTTTCAATTGAATGATTATCATAATTTAAGGATTTATTCCTAACTCCTACCAATTAGGCCCAGTTTCCTGAATATTCTATTTTTCATTTTAGTACTTCATGCATTCACGCAAAGAAATATTTACATGAATTAACCCTCTTCTTGCTTTAAACATTTAATGAGCTTCTCTTCTATATCTCCTAATTATTTTTCAATGGTTATGTTTTTCAATTTGATTTGTTAATTTTTATAATATAAATAATAATTAATAATTATATTATTATGTAAATTATATTAATATATATTATAATTATATTATATTACATTATATTAGTAAATATTTATAATATAATATTTAATCCATATTATCAGCATCATATTCTAAGAACGAGTGATAAAAAGCATTTGAGGATTCTTAGACAAAAAGAAAGTATTTATTTTTCTTTTTTCCCCTTGTTGAGCTAAAATTAGTCATAATACGATATCAACTATATTTATGAACCCAAATAGAACACAACTTCAAATATCTTCTTATAAAATTACTTATTATTGCAGACGTTACTACAAATTGACATAATATCTCACAAATCAACAATGGGTATTAAATTTCCTCAATATCCGCCAAAACGAAACGAATTATTATTTCAAATTTGTTCCGTTTTCGAAGTCTTATCAGATGTCATTTACTACGAACATTCTTACTCATTTGCGCGGTTTTTCATTTTTTTTTGGGAACTACAAAAGTAATGAAAATAAATTTAATTAATTAAGCATTGAAAATTACAGACCCTGTTCATCACTGGTGTCGGATTATTTAATACCGTCGACATGTTGCATAATTAAATATTGTTGGCTCGAGCATCGGGTCATCCCCGGACACAGAATCAATGTTCCGATCGCTGAGCCCCGAGCCAGGGTAAGGACACGCGTGTGAATTCCGACATCCCTGGCGCAACAAGATCTTCCAACTCAGCACGAAGTTGGGAAATTTTTATGAAAATCTGACCTGCTCACCAGTTGCGACACCCGGGCCAACCCTGCGGAGCCAGCCGACGAGCACCTTTTTGTCCTTTCGTGAATGGTATTCGTCTTCTTTCGTATCCGGGCCACGTATAGTAACAAATTATGGAAGCATAACCGAATTTGGTACCGCGGGGAGAGAATAAAAGGAAGCCGTGAAACATTTCCAGACCTCGAGTGCTCGTCCGTCATGGATAGCGCAGGGGATTCTTATCTGCCATTTTTTTAGTAATTAACACGTCGCACGTTGCGGATTTTTCCTGATGATTCATTCAGTACGTCCGAGCTTACTAAAAGAATTCATTAGATATTCATGCTTTCAATGAGTTGGCAATCATATACATTTATAAAACATGATAAAATTAGAAAATCCCCAAAAGTTTTATAATGGTATTATATTATACATTAAATATTTTGACAACTCATTCAGTTTTCTGTAATGTATCAAGAAATACATAAACTGTTAGATATCGGTGGTGGAATACCGTTCATGAAATGTGAGATATCGTTAGTATCGAGATCATTCCTCTATCCCCTCATTCCTCTTGTATATGCTAATGGGGCTCCTGCAAATTCATCTTTCGTTCAACATTTCACATTTAATTTGAATGCTTTCAGGAATATTTGCAGCAATTCAATAAAAGTACAAGTATAAAGTAATATTTAAATTTAAAACATTTTTATATTTCTGCGTGATGGAGTTTAGAGCAGTAAACGCTTTTTTTAGCTCCCTTTTGTAAAAGGTGGTAAGAACAGAATGTAAAGATGACAAGAGAAAGAGAGAGACAAAATGTTGCAGTGACTACCATTATCCTCGTAAACGTTTAGTAAGTGACGAGGAAACCCATTCAAAAATCAATAAATGTCACTTTCAAGTCTTACGCAATATAACAAGGGCATCCTAACACGCGACACCAGGAACACGCGGTTGACCCTGCTTTGGCGGGGAAAAACCAGTTTGCTGGGGAACTGGAGCCCAAAAGCAAACGGTGGGAGACATAGTGCGGCCGTTGAACCATTCTATACTCTCACGATAAGCATTTCAACTTAAACTCAAACGAAATGCAGTGGAAATTCCCAGATTTGCAAAGATTTTTTTGCAAAAATAATCTGGAAGTCCAATTTACGACAGGAAGGCTCTGAAAAACACGAGATGCACTCAGAATTTTACCAATTTTCAACCTATAAGAAACAAAAAACAAACTTCGTAGAGTCAGTTAATTTATACTTGTTGGGCACAATCATGCAAAGATGATGTGACCTTTATTATTTAAGACAAGATTAATTAAATTTTACCACTATTAAATATCCCTACAAATTCTAGCCAGTTATTCGTTATTCCCGTGTTTTTCACCAATTAAAGAAATATTAGTAGATTAAGATTATCCCCCCTTCGATTCAAATAAAAAAATTTTTGGTTGACATTTTGAGGGTAAATAAATCATTCTAATCTATAACATAAATGTAGTGTAAAATCGTAAAAGATCGAGTTATTCTTGTGTTTCACTTAATTCTCGAAGGGAAAAGCTTAGATCTCTTTGGTTCTGGTCCGTAAAGAAGTCAAAACTTCGTAAGAATTTCAGATTTTTATTTTCATTGTAAATAAATAATTAATAAAAAGGGAAAATTGCGAAAGGGCGTAGGTAAAATTGCTTGGCCTACATTTGCTTGAATAGAGAACATTAACTTTCTAAAAATTATGACGATCAATCACTCATTGTTTAGATGATTGTTCAACGAATTACAACAGAGAAAATTAACAAGCAGAAATGTGGAGTTTCAGATAAGTTAAATCTGCCATTCTACAATACTATTATATTTATTCCGCATATCTTATTCACAAAACATTTTTTCCCTTTTTATTTAGACCCGCAGATCGTTGAATCACCCGTAGTTCTGGACTTAAGGATATTACCAAGGCAATAATTCGACCAGAATCGTTTTCAGGAGTAAAATTTCGTAATTTCAGATAATGGCTTCGCAAAAGAAAATAAACAGTGAAGAACATGATTGCCCGTGAAAACCGTCGATGCTGTTGACCGGTCAAGAAATAAAAGAACTTCCGTGTTTCTTTCAGATTGCATGCACAATGTTTTATTGTAGCGTATATGATACTATTTTCTTTGAGAAACGGAATGAATTTGTTTTTATTTATTCTATGTTTACGGGATTGAAGGAGGATCAACATATTCTTGGGAAAAATACAGAAATGTAATGTTTCAATAACTCTGCTTATAATATTAACTTTTCACTGTTTATAAACTTTTAAAAAGGGAAAAAAGAGGTTTTATTCCTTTTAAAAAGATTTATAAACTTAATAGGAAATTTTAATATGCTTTCGCATTATTTGAAGTTCATGTTCTCTCGTGGTGTTTTTTTTAAACTGGGTAAATTTTCGCTTAAACAATCGTGTCTTTCATTAGGTTCATCATGAGTCATTAAACACACAATAATAAATGAAACACGTGTTTTAAATGAATGTCACTTGAACATATTAGGAAGTCGGAATGCATTAAACCTGAAACGAATGACATTATTTGACTTCATCCCATCAAACAGTTTTCATTGATTCCTTTCTTAACCCAAGTGGAGCTCATCTTATTAGTTAGGTGAGGTCCCAGACTAGGTTATCGAAGAATCGTTTAGAATAATTCTGAGATAGACAAATGAGAATATAATTATTCCAAAAGAGCAATGACAATTCTTATTTACAAATTGGAGCATGACATGTGGATCATGTTTCAGTTTCCGCTACAATTACACGAGATAAGCAACCTCGGTGGGTGCCAAAACGAGTATAAATTCCCCGCATATTAACAATTTATGGGGTGCAACAGCAAATTCATGCGCTTCGACTAGCACTTTACATACCTCACGAATCCCCGGGAAGGAAGAAATCCGGCGGATCTGCTGTCGGCGACGGACGGCGTGGTATGCTCCTACTCGCGCGTCGAAGTTCCGGATCCCAGCTCGACGGGGCGCCTTGCCGCGACGGGAGCGGCGGGCGAGTTTCGTGCGCGGGGTTCTCCGGACGGCAGGGGGGACGTGACGGCGTGGACGGCGTCGGAAGCGTCCGAGGCGTCCCCAGGGGCCGTGGGCCGCGGCGGCGAGAGACTGGCGGGCCCGGGGGACGAGGCGTGGGGGTTCAAAGGGGCCTCGCTGCGCGCCGACCTCCGCCGCGCGCTACGTAAAAGGCGACGAACCCCGCGCCAGGGGCGCGAGGCCGGATTCGCCCGCCCCACCCCGCCCTCACCACCGCCGCCAACCCCCGGCGGGCCCCAGGGCCCCGTATGCGGAAGCGGGCGTCGAACCCGGACGCGACCTGCCGCTGCTTCCGTTCGCCGCGGACACCTCGTCCGGCGAGAGCATCTTGCGGTCGCTGAGGGGCTTGGGCTCAACACCGGCTTCAGAGACCGGGAGAGATGGCTCAGGGCGAAAATGATGTCCGCAGCCCCTCTGACCGGGGGATCCAGATTCGAGTCCTCGAGGGAATTGACCAGCTTGTCATAGTGTCGAATTCGGGCGAACTCAGAGCGGGATTCCCCCCCTGATCGGTTTTCCTTGGTTTCTTAGAACAACACCAGCCGAATTCCGAAGCAATACCTACAAACGGCCATGGACAACGCACGATCTTTTCCACTTTCCTTTTTCCTATTCTTGAACGCTTACACTAACATGCACTACACCTCCAACATGCCGGAAAATCGGTCGGAGCAAGAATTTTTCCCGGCTGGCGCGGGACCACTGCCGGGCGTGGATCTCGCTATCCAGCGGGGAAAGAACACCGCCACCCCCCGAAAAAAACATAGTACACTTACGAGACTAGTGACTAGTAGTTGATACACCGGAAACACTAACAATCAATCAATTAACTTGCTTACAAAAAATGCCCTCAACTGAAGATTATGGCATGCTTTAGTTCTATTTAGGAATTCATCATATTTTTTTATATAAAGAGTTATTTTTAAATATAATAAATTTAGTAAAACATTTCAATCTATCAATAGATAACCTAGACTGATATCTTTAATGATTCGAGAGTAATAAATTCATACGAATGAATTGAGCTACTTCATATTTAATTGCTTTTAAATTCCGAAGAACAAACGTTTTGAGAAAAAGAGGTAGTGGAAATTCATATCCTCACACTGCGAATTCTTTCTATATTGAATAATTGTTGCTATAGCTTTTATATGAGGAATTAATTATTAAAATTTTTAACTCTAGTCCCAAACAATAACAAAAATGTCCAAAATTATAAAGCTTTATTAAAATCATAATATAATTGAGTTTCTTAGGTGATGGGGCTAGTTTCAAGCCCTGCAACCACTTGGCATTGAAACCCGGGGGGGTCCAAAATGGGATCTAAGAGGATTTCAGTTCAAAATCCTCTTATATATTTTAACTTTTTTTAATTGTTATTGAATTTATATGAGAATGACAATATTTATAATGGGAATACTGGTTGATGCGATTAGTCACATATTGATAATTGTTTTGAATAAAATGAGTAAAAAGACAAAAAAGTTGGCTTGGGGCATCGCCTCTTGGCCTCACTTGAGTTCCGCCCTAATAGAACCTCTCCCAATTATATAGCGGGTTTCTTACCTCCAACATGAAGTTGGTGTATTGTATGTATGTTGTATATGTAAATAACTTTATATATAAACATGAAATTTAAACATCCAAGTATAATGCCCATGTAATTTTGAAAATAATAGTAGAATTTTGAATGAATAAAATAGGGACAAACTAAGTCGTCTCACATATAAAAACTGAAAATGTTTTTTTTTCAATCGTCAAAATCAGGAACCTCATATCCTTCAGATCAAACCCAAACCCCTGACCCTAACATGGATTAATGGTTAAATCAAAAAGGACGATTCAACCAAAAAAAGGAAACACAATATTCCTTTGTTGAGTTGTCGATTTTCTCCCGGGACCGCAATAAGGGAGAATTTAAAAGGGACATACTTTTCCCTCTCGGACGCCCTCGCCAATGCGTATGCGCCCTTTGGGGGGCTGGGGATGCCTTTCTTCCCCCTTCCCGGTCTCCACACAAGCCCCCACTTTCCTGCCTTTGCGGGTTTAAAAAGCCCATTGGGGGCGGGAACCTTTCGCTTGGGGGCAATATCCATTAACCGTGATAAGAATTCCAAAGGGATTTCAAATTTTATGTCCCTCGAGTGTTGCGAGAAACGCCTGGACATTTTGCGTACGCGCCTCCTACCACGCGCCCCCGTGTCACTACCAGCGGGCCCGAATTGGAAAGAATTAGGGTTGGGGTAGGGGGTTTGACACCCCCGGAGGGCTACCCCGGTGAAGCAGCCAAACTGTTTTTTTGGCCTTTGGGAAAGATATTAAAGTGTTTCCCAAGGTTTCAGCCTGATGAATCGTTGCCAAACCCACCCTTTGTTTACAAGACATACCACATTTTAAAAAATAAGATAATTTAGCATACCAACTTCATTTTGTGCGAGATTTGGGGGGGATGTAAAAAGACGCATTTTGAAGACATTTTTTATAACTCTGAGTGGTATGGGTTTTAAACTATTAATTAGATGTGAGATAGAAGATAGAAGATCTAAAACCCAAGATTTCAATTATATTAAAAAGGTTATATAAAATTTTTTAAAACTTTAAAAAATTTTTAATAATTATTGTTTTAAGAAATTGATTTTAAAAAAAGGAAAGGGAAAAATTGGGGGTTGTAAAAAAAATATTTTAAAAAAATGAGAAATGAGCCAAGAAGTATGTTTTCCAGTTTTTTGAGACAAATTTAATTGATTTAAAAACACGGGCCAACCCGACTTGATTTCCCCATATGTTTGGGAAAAGCAGAAAAAATTATTTCTAAAGTCCGGGCATTTTCTGTCCAGCACCCGATTTTCCACACATACAACGACAGTTTTTTTTCATGAACGCGATTAGTTAAAAAAAATTTAAACCATATATATTTTGGGGGGGAACGACTTTTTTGGCAAAGAAATAAGTAAAGTCATTGTCAAAACAAATATAGATTGAAAATTATTATTTAATTTTACGAGCGTTATAAGAAAAGTTTGTTTTTCATTGTTTTTAAAAAAAATTACTAAAAGACGATTTATAAGTACAAAAATTCCCCTCTTTTATTTATTGCTCCACTTACTCAGTATAGAGAAAGTTTAAGCGGGAGAAAAGGAAACTTTCGGCACAAAAAACTCATTAAGAGTCTGGTAACGAAATTTTTCCAAAATTGATATTCCCAACGATCTGGCAGGGCGGCCCTTTTAATTTCAAACTTGCATTTTTAATTCTGGAGGTATTTCAATAAGCCCTGAGATATTTTCATAAAAATGTCTCACTTTTTTTTTTAAAAATTTTTGATAGTGTAAATTTTCAGAAAGGGAGCATTTCGTTGAAACTTGCTTTTCGAAAGGGGAAAAAATGCAATTTTTTCAAGGTCTTCCTACAACTACGATTATAAAAACAAACCCCACCAAATCTTTTTAGATAGTTTTTAAAATGGTTTTAAAAATTTTTTAAAAAAATTTATATTTTTCCAAAATTTTGGCGGAAAAAAAGGGCCAAAATACACTTTTTAGCTAGTTTTTTATATATGTTTTAATTATTTATATTTTTTTTTTCGTATTTCAAACATCTCATGACCTTTAAAATAGGGATATAATAATTTAGCATAACGTGTAATTTCCCAAGATGGTCGAGTGTCCTTAAGTAAATGGAAGATGTACCGCAATGGGAAAAGGGAAAAAAGGGTCAAACAACCGTTTATAAACTTTATTTGATTAGAAATATAAATAAAAAAAAGGATAGGGTCACGGTTCTGGATAAATTATACATTTTGATCGGGGTTGAATGTAGGTGGAAAATTGGAGGTTTTTCATACGAGTTTTAAATTTATTGGGGTGGGATATACAAAAATTCGAGAATAAAACAAAAAACTTTCCAATATACTTGACAATAAACAAAATTTCGCAAAAGACTTGAAAAAAGACACGTTAAAAAATTTTTAAAGTCAGGCAGTACCACAACTGCTATAGGGGGTGAACTGGGCATTAAGAAAAAATATAAAATGAAGATACAAGTCTGAAATAAACCCAAGAGAAAACGCTGACCCAAATGGACAAAAAAAAACAAGATAAAAAAAGGGGATTTAATATTTTTATCAATAAAAAGAAATGAAACAGATCACGGTGGGTACAGCACTTAAGAAGAATGTTTAAAAGGGACCCGACATCCCTTTTCTGTCAACCAGAGGAAGAAAGGAAGGGCCCGTCCACAACAAAAAGGGAATGAAGGGGGGGAATTTTCCCTAATCCTTTAAAAAGGGAAGAAGATTTTGATTTTTTCCGTAGGGAATTTTAAAGTCGAATTAAATAGAAAAATCACAAAAAAAAATGACTGAGGTTAAAAATTAGTAAAGTTAGTTTAGTTCCAAAAATTTTTTTTGATTGTTGCAAAAAAATTTTAAAAGTCCATTTCACTGTCATAACAATAAAAAATTTTTTTTTTTTTAATAAATTTTTGAATTTCATTTAAAATAAATACTTACTACCTTGTAAGCGAAGTATCAACATAATAAAGGGAAAATTAGGAGGTTTGATTTGATTTATTTAATCAAAACAGTGGCCCCTTTTTTTCCGTTAAAATTTTCCCATTTTTTCTGATCATAAACATTTTTGGTTTTAAAAGAGAATTTTAAATTTTTTTAAATTAGGGAAAAATAAATTTAAAATAAGAAACATCCTAACTAGTATGCAATAATAACCGTGTGATAAACCATATCATGGAAATGTTAAATTTCATTTACACTAAAAGCAACACCACAGTAATCTCTACTACACATTGAATTGTGAAAATTCGGAATCAAATCTTCATATCTATTCTATTATTTCGGTCCCACTACACCCGATAGATTTTGAAATTTTTCATATCTTAATGGGTTAATGTAGACCCTCTGTTACCCTTTGGTTTCAACACAAATGGCACCCATGCTAAACAAACACTATATGAACTTTACTGGCTTATTTATGGAAAACTGCAATATTTATGCAAAATAACTGTAGCACAAAAGTGTCTGTTATATATCTGATGTATCACCTAATACTACATGGAGACACATACCAACAAATAAAAGAAGTTTTAGTATGGATGAGTCAGACCTAATATTAATTAATATTAAAAATATTTTTGAATTTTTTTATTATTAAATTTTAAATTTAAATATTGTGATGTTTAAAAAATGGAAAATCTGTAAATAAAACTTTATTTTCTTTTTTACTGACCTTCTTTGATTTTCTACCTTCAGGGTGAATATTTGAAATTAATTAACAGGGAATGTTATCTCAAAAGTATCAAATTAAGAACCCCCTTAATTAAAGTGGGTTTCAACCCACAGGCAGTGCCATCTATCATCAGCTTTTTTGAGACTCAGATAAGTGTGAATGAATGCCAGTCTTGAGAGATTGATGATCTCGAGAAAACTTAATCAACTCCCTCCCAAAGGAAGTTGGTTCGAAACCTCCACATTTCATTCTTCGAATTATATTATGACTTGCTGACCTCCAATCTTCCTTCCTCGGCGTGTGCCTGTGAATTTGTGGTTGTCTTACCAAACACTTCAGGTCAAGGGATCCGACTGAGAAAAGCAGATTTTCCCCGAATTCATTGCATTTGTTCTATTAAAATTTATTTATGAACTTTTTTCAATATTTTTTCGTTTTTGTAAAAGGGTTCTTTTTTGGTCACCACTTTATTCAATAACAATTAAGTGCAGTTGTTTTCTTTATGTCAGTTCCCCAGCAAAGACAGTACTAGTTAATGAATATTGTGCAAATGGTACATTTAAATGAAAGTCATATATCGCATGAGGCCAAATTTTCCAGAAGCTTAAATTGTTCAATAAAACGAAAATAAGACAGAATCACAAACCCCGGGTACTTTAACTATATCAACATGTAAAATTTTTCAATGGGCCCAAACAATAAAATTGTTTCCTGACTTGCTTTTGGTTTTTCAACAAAAAACTGGGGGATAAGCAGCCACCTCTAAAACTGTCTCTAAGAGAATTAAATATCATTCTTTTTGAATTGTGTTTCCTTTCAGCCCAAACACTTCTCCCGGTTAGAGGTAAAAATGTCCAAGGGAAAAAGTTTATTTAACAAATTTCATGTACCCCTCACAGAATAGGGTGATGCCCTGTGGGCCAAACTGGTTTTTTCCCCAGTTGACAACCATCGCCGGAACTTGACCAATCCCGCGAGGCGATCCGTTTATCAGGCTTTGTCCCAAATTTTGAACGTCCCCTTCCTCCCCCGAAGATTTTCCTAGTTTCCAAAGGGGGGGAGCAATTTGAGGTGTGGCGCTGCCTGCAACGGAGCAGGGGAAAAGGAGAGGAGGGGGGGAGGAAGTGAGGAGGTAACAGGAGGGACAGAAAAAACGGATTGGGGCGCGGGCGGGATCACCCCCAATTTACTGGACGTTGGTTCTGAACCCGGGACGCTGGGCAACCCGGGGCGGGTCACGGGGAAGGGTGCATTTTATCGAGTTTTTACATGAAAAAGAAGTCAATTTTAGGATCTAATTGTGAAAAGGCGATTAAATTAATAGTTTTTAAAGTTTTTTTTTTAAAACTTTTTTAAAATGCTAATGGTTCTAAAGCAAGGAACACTAACTATTAATTTAAAAATTTTTTGGAAAACAATAAAATTTATTTACATAATATAAAAATTTCCCTATCAAGCAAATTGAAATTCATTTTCAGTTTTTAAAACTTTTTTTTGACATTATTACGCCTTTTTTGGGGAAATAAAAATAAACTTTTTATAACGAAAAAATGAAATCGCCCATTTTTCTATATGAAGGTGACAAACGGGATTTCTTAATCAATTAAAAATCACTCCGGCCCCAAAGTTTAAATTTTAAAAAATTTATTGAAATATTGTTTAGACTTTTTAAAATTGATGCTTTTTATAGGAAAGGGGTGAAAAGGAACTAGGAACCTCTATTAAAAATTTCAAAAATAATTGTCTTATTTTTCATATTTTTTTCAAAAGTTTTTTTTTCTTTAACGGGAGAAGATTAATCTATCCTTCCGGGATTTTTTATTTATTTATTTATTTAAAATATAAGGCAAAGAAAAATCTATATGGCCTAAAAGGGGGCCAACAAAATTAATTATTTTCAATATATCACATTGATATATTGCAAAATTGAAAATAATTCATTTTAAAAAATTAAAAATAAAAAAAATTTTTAATTTTAATTTGGGGAAAATTAATTAATTTAAATATTTTTTAAAATTTTTTTTAACAACAGTAAAAAAAAAAAAAACCATAAAAATCAATGAAATTTTTTTAAAACGAGTTTTAAAGAAAGAAAAAAAATTTTGTTTAAAAAATAAAGAGATTATATTTGTTAAAAATTTAAATTTCCCCTTTTTCCAATTAAAATAAAAGGGAAACAGGTGAATGTATTATTTTCCAATTTATGTTGGGTTTTGAGCCCTCAGAAACAGTTTCTGGGGGTTTTATTGATTAAGAAGCCCCCCGCAATTCAAACATCCAAACCTTTTGACAGGGGTTAAAATTTAAAGTAAGAAAGGTTTTTTATCACAGGAAACAAGTCCTTGTTTTCAAGTTTAAATTTTGGAAAAAATTTTAGCTTGTAAGATATAGCATGAAAAAAATTTTTGGTCATAAGATCCCAAACTAAAAGCATATCAAACCCCTAAAAATACATTTTTTTAGATAAACAGGGGAAAACAAAGAGATTCAATGAGATCACAAGCCCAAATCTGAAAACTAAACTACAGTTTTTATTACAAAAATGAAATTCATATTTCTTTAAAATAAAAAGAATTATTTGCTCAAATTCAATTTTTGTGCAAATTTTTTCGAAAAACAAAAAATTAGATAAAAGTTAAAAATTTTTTTAAATTAAAAGATTGGAGAAAAAAGAAAAATAAATTTTAAAATAAAATAAATGCGAAGGACATAAAAAACGAAAATTAGTTATAAAAGGATAAAAATCATCCTCTACGCGTTTTGATTTATAGAAAAAAGAAAAAAAGGCAAGAAAGTTTAAAGAGTTTTGAAAGGGCATCTTTTTAGTCGAAAAGCTTCCCCTTTCGGCTCTTTCATTACCCAGGCAAAATGCTTGGAAGGTCTGTTTTCTTTTGGGAAGGGGGGGGTAACTGGCGAGATGTCGTGAAAGGGAGCCCGATCCAAGGTAAAAAATTTTGCCTGGGGCCGACCCAGGGGGATGACCGAAAGGGTTTATGACCCTTTTGGAGTTTAAAAAGAGTTCCATTGTTTGAAAAAATGCATCTTTGGGATAAAATCTTGGTAGTAAGAGTAGATTTCCCAAAAGATGTCTTTCTGGTTTCCCCCGAGGCCAATTTTTATACCAGAGAGGTTTCATTTCCATTATCCCCAGTGGGGGGAAAAGGAAAACAAATTCAAATGAGGGAGAATTGGGGAATTCGATGTATTTATGTTGATTTTGATGTAAAAGGTTTTATTTAGGAGAAAGAGGAAATGGGAAAGGGTAGTTTCCCTGTTAAAGGGCCCCCGGTTTCCCGGAATAGATGTGTGTTCGTGATGTTTTTACGATTCTCCTACAGAAACCCAAACAAAAAAAATCACAGTGGTCGATAGCCATAGTTAAAAAGAGATTTTAAAAAATATATACAAAAAAATTTTTCCAATTGTAAAAAAATTTAAATTTGAATTCAGACTTCAAAAGTTGTAAAAAAACCTAAGACTTTTTTTCCCTGGGAAAAATAGTATTATAAAATTGAAATTTATTTAATAAAAAATAATTTTCATATATGGTCTGCAAATTTCTATTATTTATAATTTAAATATTCAACTTTTGAGATTTCAAATTGAATGATTTTCATTGTAGAAAAATATTTTATTCAACTTTTTTATTTCGTTGGTAAAATAAAATTTTTATTAAACTGAGTACACTGAATTTAATAAGTTCTTCATTATTTTTTTTCATAGTTTTTTGTGGGGAAAAAGGGGGGGAAAAAAATTTGGGCCCTATTATTGAGTTAAGACTTAAAATTTTTTTACTTATTTTAATTCTGAATGCGCAGCACACTACAGAAACAATGATATCAAGAAAAAATAGTATTTAGGGTTTTAAGGAAAATTTTTTAAATCACAAACCCCAAAAATTTTTCCCAAAAGATTTAGAACATGTTTTTTTTTTTTAGACCGTTGTGGGAAAAGGCCCTGTGTACGCATGGTCCCCAAAAAATTAAAACATTACTGATTTCTAAATCAATGTATTTTTTTAAAAATTGATATTTTTTTTTAGGTTCATTGGGATTCTGAACCCAATGATATTCCAAATTTTGGAGGGTAGTTAAATTTTATGCCATATTGCATTATTGAAACTTTCTGAAAAAGAACTTTTTTTTTTTACTTTAACCTTTCTTGAATAATTTTTACCATAAAATACTGTAGTAAATGTCACCTTTTTTAAATTCCGGTTTTTTCAACATTGAATTACTAATCTGTTTCAAATTTCATAAACCCTTTTTATTTTTCTTCTGGTATAACTAATTTACAAATGGTTATAAAAATTGTAAAATGTTTTCCAAATTTAAAAAATTGCTTTGCAGTGAAAGATAAATTTTCCGGAACGAAATCAAAATTTTTCCCATATATTGACGCATTTCTTAAGAAGGAAAAAGTTACGTATGCTACGCAAAAAACGGGAATTGTGGGGAAAAAAACGATATTAATGCCCGTGACGAAAAAAAAAACCTTTTCAAATTTAGAAAAATCCTCCAAATCGGGTGACCAGAATCCATTTTGGGGGGGTTGATAGCGAAAAATCACGATAAAATGTCTGTCCGTCCGTCCCTAACAACGCAGGGCAAACCGTTCAGCCGATTTTCACCAAAATTATACCCCAATCGATCTTGTTTCGGGGGCCCTTAAATTTAAAACCCGATATTCAATTGGGGGAGGGATTTTAATTAGCCCGGGGAATTTTTCAAATGTTCAAACAAATTTCCAAAATTTTTTATTCAAATTTTAAAAAAATGTAAATGTAATTGTTATATTAAGACATTTAAGAAAATATTCAGTCTCATGTTGTTAAAAAATTTTCAGTTTTCCCTACAAGTAAAAATTGAAATTTAAATTTTTCCCTTTCATGAAACTTTTTCCCAAAGATAAGATTTTAAAAAGATATGTGCAATTTTTGAAACTTTTAGTTTTTCCCCATAAGTTTTTGGAAAATATGGAAAAAAGTTTGCTTTAGCACCTAGTTTTTAAAACTGTCCTACTTTGAAAGGGCTTTTTCCCGAATAATTGGTCCCTTTCTAGTTTTATTATGAAAGGGGATGAAGTATATGAAGAAAAGAAAAAATATTGATTTCTTTCTATAGAGAAAAGTTCGATTTATTAAATTATATATATTATATTAATATATTTATTTTTCCCCTATATTAAAATTTTTTTATATTAATTATATATCCAATATATTTAAATTTAAAAGGAGACCCCTAAAACAAAAAAATATATACGAAACGATTTTTCCATTTAGCATAGGTTTTATTTTTTTTAATCTTTTCTAAGTGGCAATAAAACACAAATCGCTTTAGCGAAGGGTTAATAAAGGTACGCTGTCGGCTTCTAACTTGTGAGTCTGAATTCGAAGGGTTTTTTTTTTCTTCGTTAGGGTGTGATTTCGTGGTTATGTCCAATATTTTGTAAAAAATTTAATTTTGAAAAGATTACCCTGGGGCGTTTTCGTCCATCAGCGACGACTAGAACCCTCCGTTCTGTCCCAAAACATATGGTGGTCCTTTTTTCGGGGAACCCTTTATATTTTTTTGAAAATTAAAAAGAATTTTTCAAGACTACAAAATTAAAAATAGAGATCTTACTGTAAAAACCTTTCCCAATTCATGAAATATATAATATTGGGACAGTAATTAGAGAAAAAGTATGGTTGTGTTAACTATTTGGTTTACATTATAAGCATTAAAATTTTTTTTTAAAAGCAATCAATCAACTATTTGTTAATTAAAATATTGTTAGATTATATCATTCAAGTTTAGGTTAAAGTTTTCATGAATAACGAATGCAAATTTTCCGGAAATTTTTATTTTGGAATTGGTTTTTAAAAAAAAAGTTACGCTTAATACTACGCGGTTCTGTTTTCAACGGGTTTTCACGACGAGTTACAGTTCAGTCTTACCCAAGGGGAGATCCCCTTTAAGATATGGGGAGGGGGCGATAGGTCGCAGGATAGAAACTATTCGGAGCCCTACACAAAGATATCTGAACGAAAATTTCTAACAGAATAACAAGAATAGTATCGTAAAGTTTCCTTTTTATCAAGAAGGGAGTTTGCTCAACCCTAAGAAATGTTGTTTTTAAAAGAACAATAAATGTTAAGATAAAACATTCTCAACATCATCGGTCCCAAATTTCGTGATAGCTCCGTGGATTAACGGGTAGAGAGGGGAGGAATGACGCCGATAAAACCTGCTGAATATATATTTTTTTTATGATGCCTGAAAAATTAATCATATCACACGAGAAAACTTTCCAAAAATTTTTAAAAAGGAGGAACAAACTTGTTTTTGAAACGATAATGTGATTATATTAAGATTGTGTGGGGGACCTTGATTCCAAGCAATTGACGAAACAAATTTTAAAAATAGCTCAAAAAAATGAAATATGAAATTGAATATCATTATCATTTTTTGTGTAATCGTTAGAAATAATATGAAAAAGTCTGTACCAAGTTGTATAACACTAGTAATTTACCATTTAAAATTTAGATAACGAACTTTAACAAGTTCTGGTTTTTATAAAATTTTGCAAAAAAGGAAATTTTTGTTCTTTTATTAATTGAGAAAGGAAATGTTTTTTTTAACGTTTAACGAAGTTCATTAGAGACAAACGAACTCATTAAATTACCATTTTGTTTTTGTGCTTTGGAAAATCCAATAGAAGCATCCATAATTGTTTAAAAAAATTGATAATTTTATTTTTTTTAGGGTTTTCTTAAAAATTTTAAAAGTCTTCGGTAGGTGGACCCACATTTCAAAATGTTTAACCCCAAAACATAAAAAAGAGAGAGTGGTCTTTGAAAGAAATCAATTTTTTTATTATTATCCCATTTTTAAATAAAAATTTTTTGATACGGCTTATTTTAGTGGGGGTAGACTAGACAAAGGGGGTACCATTCAATCATCCAATTTTAAAAAAGAAAAAAAGGGAATTTTTAATTATTTAGTTATATCCAATGATTTTTCCCCATGCTTGTGTGGGTGATCCAATGCACAAACCTGTCATTTAGTCTCAAAAAGGAAAACAAGGAGGGGGAATTTATCTCAAAATGTTGAAAAGTTCTTTAAATCTAAATATTAAATTTATTAAAAAATTTCTAAAAATATGATAACGGAGTTAAAAAAAATATATTATCATGTATTGTTAAAAAAATAGCCCCCCAAAATTTTTTTCCCAGAAATTGTACTGTTGAGAACGAATATGTTTAGAGAAATGATTTCTATTAGTCTTAAATGTTACCCCAGAAAAAATGAAATTAAGCAAACATTTCGATTTAAAACTTTAAAGGATTGAGATTAAGAGAAAAAACCCCCTTTCGAGCTGAAATCGTTTGACTGGGTTTAAATCGGAGGTTTGGATGAGCTGGGATGCCTTTTTTTTTCTGTTCCGGTTCTGTTTTACCTAAGTCTGAGAATTAAAAGATAAGAAATGTTTAGGGAAAATACTTGTATTTATTTATTGTTTATAAGATTTTTTGCGAATTTTTTATACTATATAATGTGTAATTAGTTTGATCCGCTTTATTACAAAATTTATACAAATTTTATTTATTTATATTTAGTTAGTAAGAATTAAACCTAACTCGTTTGGGAAATTTAAAGATATGAACGTTTTGACATACTTTTTGTTTCATTTCCCAAAAAAAGTTTGTCACAATCCTTTTTTGGGGAAATGAAATATGAGGGAAATGTTTATCCCGTTCGTTAGTGATATCCATTTTTGGACCTGAAAACCCGTTTTAATTGAGTACTAAAGATGTAATTCCTTGGGGGCGGGAAAAAACCCCGAATCGTTCGATTTACGACCAGTTGCTCTGACCAGACCCTAAAAAGCTTTTTACAGTTGGGGCCCGGGGGGTGTTTTCCCACATTTGATATTTGTCCCCGTTTTACATTTACGAAGTCAGAGAGGGAAGGTTTGGACTTTAAAAATTATATCGTTTGTGACTTTTAACAACGTCGTGCCCAGATTGTGACAAATTACTCGTTTTTTTTTTTCAAAAAATACATTCATATTTTGCAAGAATCATTTATAAAAAAAAACTCACCTTTTAAATGAAACGAATGCAGAAAAATTTCAGTACTGTTTTTTTTATTCACCTTTTAAACTGCTTAAACGTTTAAAGGATTTGAACTATGATAATTCGTTATCTCAGCACAAAAAAAAAACTTTTATTTCCCGATTTTTCTTTCATACGCAGAATATACGTAGTATATTCGTAGTGACGTTATACGGTATATTCGTTTCAGTATAGAGAAAGTTAGTAATACAGCGGAAAATCGATTTCGCGATTAAACGGAATACACGTTTAAAGTCGAAAAAAGGGGTTTTTTCCAAACCGTCCGTCCCTCCGTCTGTGATCACTATTTAGCGTAAAAACACGAGATCCTTTAAATTGAAGAAACCCCCTTTTTTTTTTGTTGAAGCTTGGAAATTTTGAAAAAACTTTTAAATTTACTTTAAGGCTTGACATTTTCAAAATTTTCAAAACGGGCCCCAAATTTTTTGGGAATAGAGTAAAAAACACTTAGAAGGGGTGAATAGTTCCAATTTTCATGGTTAACTCTGAATTTTCAAAAAATTTTTAAAATTTGAACATTTTGGGGGGATCCACAACTACAAAATTGAAAAGATTTGTCTTTCAAATGAAATATGTTTCCATAACCCCCTTAAAAATCATGTAGGCTTTTTAAATGATGGCATTTTTCGAAAAGGCAAATTTTTTTAAATTTTAAAAAATTTTTTGAAATGCAAACTGCAATAAACCTTTTTTCTTTTCTTTCTATTAAAAGTTTCAAAAAGATTTTGGAAAACGTACTTTTCTTTTCTTCGGCAAATTCCCGTTTTAGCTAAAAAACTAAAATCCTGTCAACACATCCTAATATTTAAAACATTGTAAAGGACTGCGGGGAGCGCGTAGTTCAGGTGTTGTTTTTAAAAACGGAAGACTGGGTTTACGTCCTCCGTTTTTGAACTTTTTTTTTGACATGTGAGATTTTAATAACTTTCCTTTCCCAAAATAAGGGCATTTACGGTTGTCGTTTAATTTTCAAAAGGTGAAGGTTAATAGGAACAGTTATATATTGAAAAAAATTCTAATAACAGAGAAAAAAATTTATTTTTTTTAAAATTTAGATGAACAAAAAAATAACGCGAATGATAGGGGATTTTTTTAAAATCAATAAAAATTTTTGATTTGAATTACCCGCAAAAGAATTTGAATGTGGGGGCCGGGGGAAACTTGTTTTACCCAAGTTATCCGTCTAATAATCTCACCTTGGGGAGAGGCGATATGGGGGAGCGTCAGGCAGAACCAAGCGCAAAATTAAAAGTACTAACTGAAAATTCATAAGTAGAATTAACTATTTTAAGTGCCCCAGATTTTTTTCTTTTTTTACTCTTGAGGGAATTTATTTAATATTTTAAATTGCAGAATGGGAAAGCAATGAGTTTGAAGACAAAATTCAAGATTCTTAATTATAAGTTCAGGGAAAAGCTTACTCCGTGTTGGTAGCGCAATTTAGGTGCGTGGTTGCCAATGAGGAACGGGTTCAAATCCCGACGATATCAGGGGTTTTACTTAGAAATGAAAATAAATTCTAATAAGATGTCGAGAATGTTCTAAAATCCTTTTCTGCAAGAAGATACCATTACAAAAACCGGGAAAAAATTTGATGTACTTTTGATTACTGGTCGTTTACCCGATCATTCATACCCATATTTTTCCGTTCATAGGGCCCTTTTTTGGTTTTTTCATTGGTAAAACGTTTCCCTTCCCATTTCCTAATGAGAAGTCCTTTTTAATTAACTTTTTTTATTTGTTCCCTGTTTTTGTCAAGTTTTCATTAAATTTTTCTTTGCTTTTAAAAAATTTAAAAAATCTTTCACTTCGCATAAAAAATATGAAGAAGTAGAGGTGCAACAGAATGGGGCAGACTTTCGAGCAAATGTTTTAATTTTCCCTTTTTGGACTGGTTTTTGGGTTTTTGCCAACTCACATAAGGTTCTTGCCGTTCTTTCCCGCTGACATCTATCGCCGCACAAAAAAAATTTTTGACATTTTCAACTTTTTGGTTCAAAATATCTTTTTTACAGGAATCATTGAGTTTTGAAAACTTCCTCAAAGTCATTTAAGCACTTCAACCCCGTTTAAAAAAATACAAATCTATTCAAATGCTCATATTAAAGCGTGAGAGGTATTTCAAAAAAAAATTTCATTTGTGTAATTTTAAAAAAAAATAGAGCAATTCCGTTTTTGTCATGGATAGGGTGATTTGGAACCCCAACCAAAATTTAAAGAAAATTTGGAGCCGTTTTTTAGAAAACTTGTTTATGTTTTTAGAATTGAAATATTCACGCCATATTTGGGGAAATCAACTAAAACTTTAAAAATTTATGACCTTATTGAAAAATCTAATTATAAGCAACACATTTCATTTAAGCAAAAAATTTTATCTTAATTTTTAAAATTTTGTAAGACCCCCAAAATATTAAAATTTTAGGATTTTTTAAAAAATTTGATTTAATAAGATAATTGGGCATATTTACCTTTTTTGGATTTTTCTATAGAGTAAAAGTCTTAAAGAAATTTAAGAAAAATTTGGGGTTTGAAAACAATTTAAAAAGTCCGAAGGGGCCCCAAAAAGTCCCCCAAAAATTAATGAATGTTTAAAAAACGATAGCTTCAGCTCGGCGAAAGAAGGGTTTTTTCAATTTAAAAACGATGCATTTAGGGAATTGATCAGACGGACAAAGAATTTTTTTTTCCAATTATTTTTTGATCATCACGATATCAGGGTCCACAAAATGGAATTATGGTACACCGGTTTAGAGGACTTTTTCTTAATTTACAACTTTTGATTCAGTTTTTTCCAGAGCGCGGCAATGATTTTTTGCAGAAAAAGCGGGTTTTTTGGGAGCATTTTATAAATTTTTATACTACGTATATTATCGTATACGAAGTATTAGAATGAATATGTGAAGTGTTTGTTTAAAATGCGTCACGCAGATAAATTTTAAGGAATAAGTTTGAAGTTGAAAAAAAAATTTTTTTTTTTTAAAACCATGTATTTATATAATAAATATTGATTATTAGTTGAAGTAAATATGTTTATAGCCCATTTGCTAACATTTGAAAGGCTACATTGTTGTGAATATATTGATTAATAAAAAGTCCATTAAAAATTCTTTTCAATCATTCATTCAAGAGTATCCAACTATTTTTCTAAACATCCAACCGGGATCCAAAATAAAAGACTCAGGGGGCACGTGCCCTCTTCATCCGAAAAAAATTCATTTTCTTCATAATGAACTAGTGGTAAACTAGTAATAAGATGAAGATAAGATCTTTTTTTTTAATATTATTTCAAGAAAAGTTTTTACCCCCTTTAAATTGAGTTAAAAAAGTTAATTTTTTTAGGGGACACCCAAAAGTCACAAGACTGGTAAAAAAAAATGTTGAAAGGTTTGATTAGGGATAATCCAAATAACAAAAATGTTTGGGGGATATCTTTGACTTTGAGAACGGCTAAAAACCTTTAAATTTACATGGATTTCCCCCTTTTTGAGCCTATCAGAAAAAAAATAGAAAAAAAAATTTTTTGTATCTGAAAATTTAATCCAGAAATTAAAAAAACAAAAAAAAGGAGACTAAAATAAATAATGTAAAGTCAAGACACATGGTTGTAGGAAACTGATATGATCTAGAACAGAAAAAGTATATTTCAGAGGAAAGGGAAATTTTAAAAATAAAGGAGTGATTATTACAGGGGATCTTTAAAATTGACTTTTTTTTAAAAAATAACCTAGGGGAAAGGGCCAAATTAGTAATTATAATATTTATAAACAAAATTTTTAAAAAAAACTAAGAGACAATATAAAAAAGGGGAGAGCTGTGTTCTAATGAATAAATTAGAATTAAAAAAGAAAAACTTTAAATGCTTAAAGAATTTAGACATTTTCAGAACTTTTGATAGAATACTAAACAAGAGATTTAAAGATAATAATGATTGAGAGAAAGGATCGAAATGGAATCCAAAAACCCAATGGTATGCTGCAGAATGCATGCTGACAGAATATCAAAAAACTTGAGTGAATCCTTCGGGAAAAGAGGGAAAGGGAAGGGAAAATTTTTTACGTCATCGATTTGACAATGAAGGTACAAGAATAGAGGAAGATGCCTGACGGGAAAAAAAACATTGGTGTGGGTTGGAAAAACGGCTTGAATTAAAAAATCGCTTAAGAATTAAAAAATTACCTTAAACCCGAAGTGGAAGATACCGGGTGAAGAAGCCTTTTATTTTGTGTGGCAAGGGGGGGATCTGTTAAGACTTTCGGAATACCAAACCAAAAACCAAAATTACGTTCTATTTGAAAAGATTAATGAAAACAAAGAAAATTTATTTTTTTCTAGAGGGGGGTCCAGATAACAAATACGATATTACCTTTTGGTATTTATGATAGAAACTTTTCCCTTTATCGGCATGATCGCTTTTCAATGGGAAAACTATTCTTCCGAATTGACAGGTCGGAAGTAAAATTGTTTTAGGTAAAAAAAAATGATTGAATTATGTTTTGAAAAAGAGGGGCTGAAGTGAAAAAAGAAAACAACAATAGTAAATTCCCTTTTGTATTTGGGACCCAAAGAATAATGCAATTAAATTAAATCTATTTTTGATCCACCAATAAAATGGGTTCTTTTAACCCGGAAATCTTGTTTAGCGGCGATAAATAATTCACCCGGGAAAATGTTGGCAGTTTATCGACGAATGAAGAAAATGTAATTCTGCCCGTAGGGCTTGATGCAGTATTCCAAAGGCAGATTTTTTTAAAACCCGACATTTGTTCATCATTTTCCCGGTATGCAAAGATTTCGGGGTTTAAGGGAAAAATCTAGTATCACTTTGGGAAACCTAAGATTTAAAAAAACGCAATGGTGACCCTGAAGATTTGGAGAAACCCCCAGCGATAGCCCTGATTTTTCCTTTTTCCCGACTTATTAAAGTGGTCGCGAAGGTGCGACCAAATCCCCAAAGAATTATAAATTTGAGGTCAGGGTTTTTATTTAGATTTTCTTTTTTAAAATCGCCTGCGTGAGATATACTATATAAGAACACAAACTATCAATCAATGGGCATTTTAAAACGTTACATTTAATATAGAGAAAAAGTTTAAAAATAATAAATATTGTATTTTAGTTTTAAAAATTAACCTTTAAATTTTTAAAATTTTAGTACTTTTAATTAAATTACTTTTTAAATATTGATAATTTAAATGAAATTTTTCCCAAAAAAAAAATTAATTGCTTATTTTGTTTAAAAAATTAAAATTTATTAAAATTATGAATAGCAGAAATTACTGAAGATGCTTTTGGGAAAACACATCCAATTTTAATTTTATGAAATGAAAAAAAAGTATGAAAATAGAGAAAATTTTATTTTTCAACAATATTTAAGAAGAGGGTCCTATTCATTTTCTAAGATTATTTAAAGATTTCCCAAGTTTGACAAAATTTAAACATTATTTAAAAATTAAATTTTGAAATAATTTATAAAGAATTTAGTGATTCAATGGATTAGCAAAACAGGTTTGTAGGGGCCTTAGAAGAAGGGGGGAACATTGATGACGTAAAAACTTTTGGGGCATTGCCGTTTTCGAAAATAAAAAAATTAAAAATAAAAAAATACTTGTATAATAAAAAATATATTAATTTCATTTGGGGTTTATTGGAAAACATAATAAATTAATGTAAGTAATATATTGATAAGGGGTGTGTATTGTTTGTGTGTGTGTGTGTGTGTGTGTGTGTGTGTGTGTGTGTGTTTTTTCCAATGTTTACAAAGACGAAAGTTGGTTTTATTCAAACATTAAGATATTAAATGTTATATAAGAGTCATATGTGTTTTTGATTTCACGCAAAAGTCCCCAAAGACGGGATCAATATGATTTTTAATATTTGGGGAAAGAATCCATGTAAAAAGCAAAAACCCCAAGTTTGATTGAAGAGGTAATTAATTTGATCCCCAAAACAAAAGATCAATAATCATTCATTTGCTTCAGCGACTTACCAATTTTAATGTCTGCAAAAAAACTTTCATTGTGACTAAATGAACTTTTAAATACTTTAAGTTTATTTAATTGTATATCCAAACTATTTTATTAAATATTAATGTCCGCGACCATATAGTATTTTTTTTAAATTTATCTGAGAAATTGATGATGGGAAATATTTACAACTGAAAGCTGCTATCTCGAGACGTTTTTGAAACTACTCTAAACGATTTCTTGTTATTAATTTTTCTAATAAAAAACTAGGTTAGAAGCATAAATGCAAATTATTTGATTTTTTATTAAAAATTACAAAAAAACGACGAAATGTGACATGGGGCTTAATATGTTGTCCAGTGTTATTTTTTTCAAAACCGTTTTTTAACAGTTTTAAAAATTTTACTGGGAAATGATGCTTATTTATGTAATTAAACGTATAAAAAAAAATTTTTGTAAACTGTTTTGATTTAATATTTATATTAAATATTTAATAATATAACCCCGCCATCACCGCCATTTTGTAATGTTCAAGATGAATATCCGCCTCCTGAAATGAAGCAAAGGATTGGTTTTGCCTGATTCGCAGGGGGGCAGGGGTCGAAAACCTGAAAATTCGCCCGGGAACGCCCATTTTTGAAGGAGGGTACAAAGACAAAGCAATAAATGTCCATTTAAAAAATCCAGGAAACAATGTCCAATTTTTTATATGCCTATGTTTATTATGAAAAAGTCCACCACAAAAAAAGTCCATCCACGTCTTCCACTGAGCTTCTGGTTGTAAATTGTTTTTATTTATATCGTATACCCGAGATTGTCTATAATTTTGGGGTTTTGAAAATTTATTATATTTTGCTATAATTTGTCCATTATTGAATTTCTTCGAAGGTTGTTTCTTTTAGGTAGCCTTGCATTCAAGAAGATTTCATTTTCTTTGGTTTATGACCTATAAATTTTGAGACTTTTTTTAAACTATAGTACTAGTGGGAAATTCCCTTTTTACTGACTTCTTTGAGAAATAATTTTAGCCCTTTCCAATGAAGTAAAGATTTTTTTAGCATTCCAACTGAAAATTTTGAACTTTAATTTACTTAGAACGCCAATAATATGCCACATAGTACAATATAATTATCTTTTTTTGTTGAATGCATCTTAATATCACAGAAACATTTTCGGACGTTATGTTTATTGGGAATTTTTAGCGGAGTTTCTGACTTGGGCCTTTTAAGTAATATAATGGACATTTCTGATTTCACCTTTTTAAACAGGATATTCTGAAGGACATTTTGTTGGAAACTTGCCAGTATTTTGAATAAGCTGAATATTTTGGAAAACATGCACTTGGGTGAGCTGTCGGCCCGAGTTGAACTCGAATCCTCACCGTATTTTTTTAAATTTTTTTATTTATTTTATTTATTTATTTTAGTCAAAAAAAAGTTAAAACTGCGATACGCCTGGGGATCCCCATAAAAACATTTAAAACTTTTATTTTCCCCCCGTTTCCCAACCCAACATCTTTCCCCCGAACATCCGATTACCCTTTTATTAAATTTTTTTTGCACGCCGTATTTTCTACACTGCCCCTGTTGAGAAAGGTAAATTATTGACCGGAACATCTACGACCCGGGCTAAGAACGTCGTAAAATATATCAAAATTTTAGATGCAAAAGTAATTAAATTTGTAGCCGTAAGAAAGAGCCGAACTGAGAATATTGAAAGGGGAATCTGATTACAATTAGTCTTTTGGGACTCATCTTGGGCCTTTAGACCCGGGGTGCTCTGTGGCATCCTGGGCTTCATCAGACTATCTCATTCTAGATTCAACTCACTGAAAAGACAGACTTTCCCTTTGCTCATATTTTATATTATAATTGTGATAATAAATTATATAAATTCATTCACAAATAAAAATTTTTAATAAAACAGATTTTAATTATGGCCGTTGTTTAACTGTATTAAATTTGGGATTTTTTGGCTTTAAAAGATTTTCCAGCTTAAATCATATATAAGAGAAGATTTAAAAAAGAAATCATAGAAAGACGTTGTTCCGTGATTATTGCAGATAAAACCCTTTTTTAAAAAAAATATGAAATATGCATAGAACTTTTTCCCTGCCCAAAGTCTAAGATAAAACAAACTTTACATCATGAAAAACACCGATAAAAACCCTTTATATATCCAACATGTCGAAATTATTTTTCCATAAAAGTGCAGTAAGATCTTTTGTTTTAGGGTCGGAAATCGGGGGTAATTGAAATTTTTTTGGGGCAGCTATCCTAGCTGCCCAGAGGGTCCCGAGATGTGTTCCGAGGGCAGCGGGGGGGTGCGCAGGGCCCCCAGCGGTGGCCCCTTTCCTTGGCTGCA
>CAXIVR010001134.1:0-23329 GCA_964035755.1 Teleogryllus oceanicus
CTGAAGTAGTACAATAGTTTTACAGGTTGTTTATACTCATTTATACAGTTCAAATGGTAAATAATGCTATGTATCATTTTTAAAAATTAATTTACTTTTCTTGTGATGCTCAGTATAGTCTCTATGTATAGAAACAGTTATGCAGCAGAAACGATTTCACTTGGGATTTAAACTTTTCTCTTTAATTTAATCGTTTAATGTCATCTGGCAAAGTGTTGTAAAATAATGTACATGTATTGTATGTGAATTTTTGTAATGAGCTGTTGATACTGTCACCTGATGAATATGATTTCTACGTCAGTGTTATAGTAATAGACTTCGGCATTTTCTGAAAATATATTCCCGCCCTTAAACAAGTCGTTTTTTACAAAAACCACTGATTCGTAAATAAGAAGACACGGTAATGGTAGAATTCCTAGATTAATGAAGAGGGGCTTACATGAATCACGTGGGTGGATTTGGTTATTATTCGTACAATTCGTTTTGTAATCTAAAAGTCTGGGAGCTATAAGATGTATTTCCCCAGAATATTATGCCATATCTCAGGCGGGAATGAACATTCGCAGAAGTATACACAAGAGCAGTATGAAGGCTGACTGAATTTGCAAGAATTCTGAACGCGTAGCATAATGAACTTAATTGTGTGTTCAATTCATTTAAATGGACGTTCCGTTTAAGGTTTGACTGAATTCAGAGACCTAAAAATGTTTGTTGCCTTAACATCAGTCAATGGTACACTGTTCATTGTCAATGGGGCAGGAATTGTTTATTTGAAATGGAAAACTGCATTAAAACCGTTTTCTTTTCGTTTACTATTAATTTGTTATTTCGGAACCAATTTGAAACATCTGATATTGTACTATTTACTGTTTCTTTATTGCATAGGATGTTCGTATCATCCGCAAAGAGAACAAATTCTTCCGTGTCGAATCGTCGAGGGCATATCGTTTACGTAAAGTAGGAACAAGAATAGGGCTAAATCGATCCTTGAGAAACTCCATGCAACGGGCAAAGAGTCGGAAAGGTGCGTACGTAATGTTCCATCATTCCAGTAAGGTATTTCAACTCTCTGAGATCGTTGTTTAAAATGAACATACCAATCTAGAGCAATACCACGAATTCCATATGAAGGTAATTTGGAAAGTAAAATGTCATGATCAATGACGTCAAAAGCTTTGAGAATCTAAAAATAATCCAATAGGTGCCTCGTTTTGATCCAATGATGAGGCGACATCTTTAAGAATAGAAAATATAGCTGTTTCCGTTGTTTGATTTTCAAATCCATGTTGGCAATCTGAAAGACTGATAGAAGAAATGGGCCGATAATTTTGAATTTCATTTTTGTTGCCTTTTTTGAACAGCGGCTTAATTTTAGCTGGTTTGAAAATATCTGAAACGTTCCAGTGCATTAAGATGCATTAAATATGTGAGTTAACGGGTGTATAATGGCATACGCACAAGTCTTTAACAAAGAATCCGGAATTCATCTAAACCGGATGAATATTTATTTTTAGTTTACCGATTATTTTAGAATTTCATAGGAAGAAGTTTCGGAAACGAACATTGTGTCAAAAATTTTTTGGTGAACTTCTGTTTTGAATTTTGTCCTGAAGACCCTTAGTGGGGATCGGCAGCAATTCTCGAAAAGTTTTGGGTTAAGAGACTGCCACTGTTGCCGGATCGTTCACATTTATATCGTTATTTTTTAAAACAACATTCTCTAGGGTTTTCTAGTTGATTTGGTAGTATTTTTATTATATTCCACATTGCTTTTGTTTTATTATTTGAGTTCAAAATATCTGATCGTTTTCATGTTTTTAGCCTGCCTTATGACTTTTCGTAACAATGTTTTGTATTTTTTAAAGTAAATAAGGAAATCTTGAGATACGTCATGACGTTTAGAAATGAAAGAAAAAATTCGCTTTTTTTTACAAGATGTCCTAATCCCTTGTGTTATCGAAAGGGGGACCTATGCTTTTCCGTGACATATTTAATTTTCGTTTTGAAGAAAGCAAGTTTTAAAAATGGAATGAAAGAGTTGAAAAAAAAAAAAAAATTATATTTGTCGTTTGTATCAGCAGTATTATAAACCGTTTCCCATGACTCCTGCATCAAGTAATCAATGAATAATTTAATTTTACTTTTAGTAAACAATCTAGTCTTACGTGTATTATTTATTGTGTCAGTGATCGCATTTCTTATAATGGTAAGAATTTGTGCATCGTGGTCACTGTATCCTAAATCTTTTGTTTCAATTTCCCATATCGAGTAGTAGTTTTGTTAATTATAATTTGATCAATTGCCTTCATCGAATGTTGTGTGATCCGTGTAGGCACATTAATTGTAATTCTAAATTGAAGGATTAAATAAATTGAAAATTTTTCTTTCTCGCAATTTTTACTGCAGACATTGTGATTGGTAAGTGCGGCTGTAAGCAAGTGAATGGTTTGTGATCTTTTTTTTTGGGATCACGATTAATTACTTCACTTCAATATAACGTTAAGGGTGATGGCATTTTACATGGAGTTCTTTCCCGCAAATATTAAAAATCATATTGATACCTCGTTTTTTTGTTTCTACCTGGGATTTTTGCGTATTATCAAAAATGAGATATGACTCTTATACAACATTTTTATATCTTAATGTTTGCAAAAGTAAAACACCGATTTTTCTATTTGCGTGAACTTTGGGAAAAACACCTCATATCGATATATTCCCATATAATTTATGATGTTTTCCAATCAACGCAATGAAATTAATATATTTACTTTATTATACCAATATATTTTTCGTTACGAAATTTTTATTTTCAAAGAACGAGCAATGCACACAAATTTTTTACAAATCATCGGTTTTAACCACTTCTTCTAGATAAGCAGACCTATCAAACTTTTTTCATTTTTTCCCAATCCATTAAGAATCACTAGAGATTCTCCTGTCATAAATTATTTCAAAATTGTAATTTTAATATTGTTTCTAAATTTTGTCAAACTTCTAAATCTTATCCAATAATCGTCAGAAAATGAATAGGGATCTTCTAAAATATCGTTACAAAATTGAATTTTGTTGGGTTTTTTTGCATTTCTTACATTTATACAAAATTGCCAATTTATTGTATATGTGTCACTAACACATCTTCAGTAATTTGCATTGCATATTTATATTTTTTAATGAATTGTTAATAAATATTGTAAACAAAATAGGCAATTAATTTTTTTGATTTGGGAAAAATTTCATTCAAGTAATTTAAGTAAAGTACTATAATATGAATTAATGTTGAATTTTCAAATTATAACGAAATATTTATTATTGTCGAAACGCACTGCTACTATATTACAATGTAACGCTTTAAAATATACTGCCCATTGATTGATAGTTTGTGTTTGTATATAGTATATCTCACCCAGAGACATTTACAAAGAAAATCTAAATAATTACACAATGACCTCAAATTCATAACTCATCCACATTTGGTCGCACTCTTCGGCGACCACTTTACCCTGAAATTGGGGTTCAAGGGCGGGAAGAAGGAGAAATCTGCGCTATCGCTGTTGGGTTTGCTACCAAATCTTCAGGGTCACCATTGCGTTCCTTTTACTAAAGTTTTAGGATTCCGAAAGTGATACTAAATATTTCAACATTAACTTGAAAATACAGGTTGAATGAAGAAGAGAGAAGAGATGAAAAAAATGATGAATGAGAAAGAAATGATGAACAAATTTCAGGAGTTTAAAAAAATCTGCCTTTGGGAAAACTGCATCAAGTCCTACTGGCTGTTGTAATTATATTATTCGTCGATAAATGCCTTTCACTTTCCCGGGGAATTATGTTATCGCAGCTAAAGCGAAATATTTCAGGCTAAACGACCCACATATGTTATTGTTTGGGTCGAAAATAGAAAATTGCGGGAAATTTACACTATTCATTGGTGCAACATATAAGAAATGTGAATTTACTATTTGTGATAGTTTTCTCTTTTTTCTTCCCGACCCGTAAATTTTTGAAAACATAATTCAATCATCTTTTTACCTAAATACTATATTTACTTTTCGACCTATAAATTCCGAAGAATAGTTGTTCCATTGATAAAACGATAATACCGATAAATGGACAACGTTTACAAATATTATAAAAACCCAAAAACAGTAATATCTGACATTTGTTATCTAAAGGACTCCCTCTAGAAAATAATCAAATTTTCTTTGTTTTCATTTAATCTTTTCAAATAAGAACGTATCTTACTATTGGTTTGGTATTCCGGCAAGATCTTAGCCCCCCTTACTTGGCCAGCACATAATAACAAAGGGTTCTTCATCCGGTATCTTGCACTTCGGTTTAAGGTAATTATTATTCATTCTTAAGCGAGTATCTTACAGTTGTAATGACCGTTTCTCACAATCTACACGCCAATGTTTTTTATTCCGTCAGGCATCTTCTGCTCTTCATTGTCGAATCCATGACGGACTTACAAGATTCCCTTGGCCTTCCTCGTTTTTTTCTTTCGAAAGGGTTTACTCAAAGATAATTTTTTATATTCTGGCAGCATGCATTCTGCAGCATACCATTAGGGTTTTTTGGGTTTTCATTTTCGATCACTTGTCTCTCAATCTTCATTATCTGTCTAATCTCTTCGTTTGGTATTCTATCAAACAGTATACTAACAACATCGCCTCCAAAATTCATTTTCATAGCGTTTCACTGAGAGTTTATTGCATCATTTTTAATTTAAATTTCTGATCCATACGTAACACAATTCCCCACCATTTTTTTATATTTGCCCCTTAATTTTCTTTCGAATATTCTCGTTTTATAAAATAAAAAGTGTAATAATTCCCTTCCCTTCTTTTTTTTAAAAAGTCTTTAAATTATTTTATTATTATTATTTTTAAATTTATTATTAATTATTATTATTATTATTATTATTATGTTTGGCCCTTACAATTTAAATTAAATAAATTTAAAAAAGGGGCATTGCCGTAAAATTAAAATACAAATTGGGAGAACAAATATTCTTCCCCTGTCACTGCAACATACCAAAAAATTGGAAATAATCGGGGGTTTTACTTTACTAGTTTCAACTATAAATCTAAATATGAATTAAAAATTGAAAACCATAAATATACAGGAATGGGAAAAATACTTAAATTTAGTACTTAAATAGTTAGCCAAAATCCCTTTGCAAATAAGTATTTTAACCAACTAAAGTACATTAGATTTTAATTTTCAATAAAAAAAAAAATAATAAAAAATAATAATAATAAAAATTTGGAATAATAATAAGGCGTGGGGTGGTGGCAACCTCATCGCCCGAAATTCCCCAACCGGGGTGGGGACTCCCCAGTCAGCCCGACTTCCCCACTGGCCCCGAACCCCGTCCTAACCTAGACATCCTCCCTTTAAATTTCCTCCCCCCTTCCACGGGGTGGGTGGATCGAGGCTCATTTTTCTTCCGCTACCAAAACCCTTTGCTTTTCCATCGGGAAAGGCTCCTAAACCCTAGTTTTTCCTTTCCTTCCCCCCCCTCGTCCCCCAAAAGGGCCCAACCCCCCCGCCCGGGGCGCACGTCATCCCCAAGCCAGGGAGTCGGGTTTGTCGATTAAAAGCGACGAACGGGGCAATGGCAGATAATCCCCGGCCGAGGTAAAAAAGGCGCCCCCATCTGTGATGGAAAAACCCCGGAAGCCTCGGAAAGAGCCGCTGCCGGGGGAGCGCCGGGGCATGTCTGGAGCCATCGCGAACACTATGCGAACCGGGTGGTGGCAGGATGTTGACAGGGGGAACCGCCGGGAACCGAACCCACAGCCCCACCATCGAAAAGGGGGGCCAACACCCCCCATCTCCAGAACCAGCAATTGATGTTTCCAAAGGAAACTCAATTGGCCCCTCTTGTTTGGGAAGCTAAAAAAACGGGAAAAGGACTGAAGAAATGAATGAATACATCTTTACTGCCTTTTAAAATAACTAAACTGGAACGACTTTAACAGCATATGAATTGAGATTGTTCCCCAAAAGGTTATTAGCAAAACCCATAATAATAATAATAATTTAAAAATAATAATAATAATAATAATAATAATAATAATAATAATAATAATAATGTTTTATTGAGTCACATATACAATTACAATTGTGTTGAAGAGTCAAATGTGATAAAATGGGGGAATTTCAAAACATCTTGAGGGGAGAGAAGTTACATTTATTGTCCAGAAGCAAAACAAAAAGGGCCCCTCTCAGCGTTTTCAAAGAAACAGGGAAAAAAACAAAAAACTTTTTGGATGAGGTTTTAGCCTAGGGAATTTTTCTACAATACTAATTTAAAATGGAAATTTAAAATAGAATAAGATATTATGTAAGTAAAATAGTTTAAGATAATTAAATTTCAAATAATTTAACATTTCAAGATTTGTACTTTTCATTTTTTAAAAAAACATTTACTTGGTATAGTGATTTTACTGCTACTACTTATAAAATAAAAATAAAATAATAATAAAACTAAAAACAATAAACAATAATAAAACATGACATCAATTATGATAACAAGTACATATAATTTTAAAAATAGTACTACATTCCATGTTTAAATTTTGAAATGATGAGAAAAATTTCTACACCTAGTCCCACTCAGCACCTGTAATCACTTTCACATATTAGTTTTTTGGGGGAATCTTCAATACTATACCTGAATACCCAACACCTGAATATTTAATAACTAACATTACGTTTAAAACAAGAATAAAAAAGTTTTTTTCCCAAAGGGAAATGTTTGAGTTTTTTGTTTAAGTTGTTTGCTATTACATTTTTTTTGGGTGTATTGGTAATTTTTTGAGAGTTGTATACATGAAGAGAATGTCCCCTTTGATATAACATGAGTGTGAACATTGGTTGATGGAGGTTACATGCTTGCCTTGTGTGTACAAGTGTAAGCTTGAGTTCAGTTTGTAATGTGTGTCATTGTTTATTAGATTTTCTTAACAAACATGAGAACTTCATACATGAATATACAGGCACTGGCAGTATGCTAAGTTTTTGAATTGAGTTCTGAAAGACTGTTCTTTGTATATTTATATTCGAATGACTTTTTTGTATTTTGAATATTTGTTAGCATCTGTACTTGGCCCCAGATTATTATTCTATTGGAGAAAAGAGTGTAAATATGCAAAGTACATCTGTTTGAACTGCTGCAATGGTCCTTTTAAAGTTTTCAGAAATTGTTCAGAAATTTATGTCTGCTAATTAGTAATTTATTGTAATTGGTAATTATAATTTGTTGAATAATTATGTAATAATGCAAAATTATTGTATTTACTTTATTTTGAGTATTTGAATTGTATTTATTGTAAAATTATTGTATTTACTTGTTTTGATATTCTTCTTCTTCTTCTTTCTTCTTTCTTCATTTTCTTCTTCTTCTTTTTTTTCTTCTTCTTTTTCTTCTTCTTTTCTTCTTTCCTTCCTGCCTTTTTCTGTCTCTTTCTCTTTTGCTTTCTTTCTTTCTTTTCTCTTCTCTTCTTGTTTTTCTGTTCTTCTTCTTCTTGTTTTGTTCTTGCTTCTTCGTGTTCGTGTTGTGCTCTTTCTGTTCTTGCTCTTGCTCTTCTTGCCTTGCTCTTCTTTTTCTTGCTCTCTTCTTCTTCTTCTTCTCTTTTTCATCTTTTTGTTCTTCTCTTTTCTTGTTCTTTTCTTCTTCTTTCTTCTTCTTGTCGTTCTTCTTCTTCTTGTTGTTCTTGTTGTTTTGTTGTTCTAGTTGTTCTTGTTGTTCCTGTTGTTTTTGTTGTTCTTTTTTTGTTCTTCTCGGTCTTCTTCTTTCTTGTTCCCCTTTCTTGTTCTTCTTCTTGTACTTCTTCTTCTTGTTCTTCTTCTTGTTTTTCTTCTTTTTCTTCTTCGTGTTCGTCCCTTTGCTCTTCTTTTTTTGCTCTTTCTTCTTCTTCTTCTGGTTCTTCTTTTTTGTTCTTTCTTTGTTTTTCTTCTCTTTTGTTCTCTTCTTCTTGTTCTTCGTGTTCGTGTTCTTGCTCTTTCTTCTTCTTTTTTCTTCTTCTTTCTTTCTTCTTCTTGTTGTTGTCTTCTTTTTCTTGTTGTTCTTGTTCTTGTTGTTCTTGTTGTTTTTCTTGTTTTCTTGTTTCTTTTATTATTAACAAATTCAAATTTAAAATGGCATCAAAATATGTCTTTAAATTTTTATTTTTAACATTTAAATTTAAAATGATATAAAAAATATGGTTTAATCAAATAAACGGAATTTCCTTTTAAACTAGTTTTTCAAACAAATTGACAATAAACTCTAGTTGGTAAATGTATAAAACCCGCAAAAGAAAACAATTGTTGAACTGGCGCTGATAAACATAAACTAGTATTAAAAGGAATAGACTTTATATTGCCTTTTAAAAAAGATTTAGATTTATCAATTAAAAATGAAAATTTCGTTTAGCACCTGAAGAAATGGAGCTTTTATTTTGTTTCAATGTGGTCCATTCACCAGAGAATCAAACAAAAAGAACACCATCTGTATTTTAAGTATTCCTTTTTTAAAACAGCTATTTTATGTATTTAAATACATCTCTAAAATCATGTCCAAAAACTCAGAAATACAGGTTTTCAAATACAAAATACATTTAAAATACGATTTCAACTCAAGATTTAAGTACTGCCCTACCTGTAAGATAAAGCGAAAATTTAAAAGCGAATCAAATACCGTTTCGATTGAAAATCGTACCATTTGACGTTATCGGTAATACAGAATGGGGCAGAATGGATTTCTAGTTTCAAACCTCACTGTAGAGCGCGCAGGTGTGTTAGCGGAGGGGGATAGTGGCGTTAGGTCGGGAAACGATGCCATTTTCATTTAAGTAGTCGCCATGCAGTGGTCTGGAGCATAGATGTTTGTCGTTGAAACGTTCTTGGTGGCGACACAGAGGGTTTTTTCGTAGGCGGTTGGTTTGGTCGTCATGATAAGGTTCCTGATGCAAACCATTAGGAAATGGATTTTACGGGCGACAGGAACTGCACTTCCAAAAAACCAGCGGGGCGCCCCAAAAAGTGTGAGGACACCGAAAACATCGTGGCAGTGGAGCGTCCATTGAACAGTCTCCATCGCGCTCTGCGGGGAAACATGCTGCTGCCCTGGAATATCGTCCAGAACGGTAGGCAAATTTCACACGGACCTTCATTACACCCTACAAGATGATGGTCGTTAAAGAATTGAGTCCAAGACTGGGTGAAACGTACAGATGCTTATAATGCAATTTTAACCTCTGCAATTTTAACCTGAAGCTATTCTGTGGTCCAGCGATGAAGCGCATTTCACCTCCGGTACAGTAAATAAGCAAACTTGCACCTTTGGGCGACAAAAAATCCTCTGAACTCCACCACTCATAGCCCCAAAGTGACAGTTTGGCGCCATGTCCTCCATGGGCATACTTTGGCCTTACTTTTTGAATCGCAAGGTCTGACTGTTACTGTACCCTCTGAGCGTTACCTGACATGCTAGAGAACTTTTTCAACATAAATTGGGAAAAGTATAGTCAGCAATATGACACACAAGCCTTTTGGTTTCAACAGGACGGTGCTACGGCTCTACGCCTTCGTTCACGGCAATCTCAAAGACTGTTTCCGGCCGTCTGATCTTACGTGCGATGTTCCATGGCCCTTGCTCCCCGGATTTGTGCCATCGATTTTTTTTCTTTGGGGTTATCTCAAAACTGAGGTTTACAAAGTTTGACCCAGGACCTTGAGCCCTTGGAGGCAATTGATGTTGTCGCTGGAATATCAAAAGATATGTTGAGAAGAGTTTTCGAAACTTTTGAACGACTCGAATTGGGATCGCCTGCCGGGCGTCACTAATTTTTTTGAACTAATTTCATGAACTAATTTTCCACAACCAAATGAGAATAAAAAGGCTTGAATGTAATTTTTGGGGAAAAAAAAACGTTTTTTAAAATTATCTTTATTTGTTCTTTCACAATTCATCCTTCAAAGCAGGAGCATTCACCCACCTTGTATTATTTAATTTAATTAAATATGATTTATTGGCATTTACAAACAAGTTGACATAGCCAGGTTACATAGTAGACCTTCATTAGCCCAAAGAGTATATCTCAGAGATGGCATTCAATTTTAAAACGGAGGTTTATTTCCAATTTCCCGGTGCCGCCATATGCAACTGTATTGATTCTATTGGCAAATGAACGCCAATAGCGTAGAAGTAACCGAAAATTTGAAAAAGAAACAGTTACGCGGAAAGTTAAAATTTTCTCCATATTTTACTCCATATAATTTTCAAAATCACCCCCTATATTTTCAACCTAACTTATCAAAATAATTGGATTTTATGGACGTAAAATCAAATTAGAGCAGAAAAATTTCAGTATATATTGAACATTTGACAATATTACAATTTTATAATTTCAATAGCATTAACAATTTTGTTATACATAAGGAAATAAACACAGACTAGTACACAAGTTTAAATGAAACCCTTACTTTGTTTTTCTTAATAAAATTCAATAATTACTTTTTATAGACAGTCAGAAATCCATTTATTAAAACAAAATGATTTTTACATTACAATAGTATCTTGAAAATGTAAGAAAAACATTTTAAACAAGAAACAGCATTTTATTAAGAAAAACTTGTAAAGACAGCCTGTTTGGCCTGTTTCATCTTGTAACTTTACTTAGAGACATACCAAATTAATGTAATACTATGGAATACTATTTTATTACAGAGCACTTCATATGAACAGTGCTTAAAAGAAAAAAATGAAAACATTTTCGCCCCTTTGCTCAGGTAAACAAACCCATTATACAATTTGGTAAAAGTGCCTTTTTATTTTGTGAGTGGGAAAGATGGTGACAAGAGGCCAATAGGTGAAGTGCCCAATCCTAAAAAATGAAATCGCTTTCACTGTGAGTCAGTTTTATTCCCTTTTCATTTCAATTCAAAAATATAAATCGCCTAATTATGTAGTTACACTAGTGCTAAAAATTGAACTTTTAGCATATTGTCCAAACCAAACGTAACTGCATTTTACTGCTTTGATATAATAAAAATAACAAACATTCTTTTTTTGTTATCTACATTTCAAAACAAGATTTAATAATCTATCTTTCCAGTTTAAATTTTTATTGAGATGCAGTTATTTTTCCCCATGATTTTCTCCCCATACGTCACATACAGTTTTTTAAATAAATATGTCACATGATTATAACATCCCTTTTTTTAACCAATGAGTAAAATTTTCCCCATTGTCTAGCTCTGATCCAAAATGTTCATTATAACAGAATACTGCATTTAAAACTACAGCTCAGGAGTTGATGACATAAGATGACGAAAATAAGGTGCGTTTACAATTTAACATAGACGAACTAAAAATATGATTTGGGAAAAACTATTTTTTTACAATACTATCAGAGTTCCAAGTATTGTTTCTTTGATTGTAATCTATTAAATGAAATCTTTTGACCTTCTATTACATTTTTGTGGTTTGGTTAAAAGAGTGGAATGTAACTGGTCCAAATTGCTTATGATCCAAAATTTAATTCTGAAATTGATTGTCAATGTGCAATAATTTGATCACCAGGGAAATGAGCCTGGGGCAGATATTCAAACAACTGAGCTGTGGAATTAAACACTGCATAAACACTATGACAATTCACAAACTAATGAGATCAGCAATCAATTCAGAATGTAATTGACGAGGATGAACAAAATACAATGATACACACTTTATAGAATAAAATTAATCAAGACAGTTTGTCATGAGAACAATTACAGAACAGTATAACATTACATATGCAACTTATATCAATACCAAAAATACAAATTAATTAATACTAATACTAAAATATATCACAGATCAGATACTAAGCACTAAAGAAATTCTAAAAATGCATAAAAAAAGTTCCCAAACAGGGACAAGGTTTTGTATTCTAATTTCTCAATAGTCTTAATATGCAAAAGCATTCCAAATTTGTGAATGACTATCTTTAAGAATGAATTTCATCTTAAATTTAATTTAATTAGAATTTCCTAATCAGATGGGAAATATAGTTTTGTAATGGATCTGTATCCAATGACAGAATATACACTGATCTTAAAACTCTCAATACTTTTTACCATTACAAACTTAGCGTAGAGGTATGTTCACAGACTTTGTGCAGAATGAAGAAAGTCATTCATGCTAACAATACTTTAAATGATCACCCGAGTTGATCAAAGAGAACTAATTAAAAGAAAATCTTTTTCCATGTTAATCACATTATTGGGGTATAATTTTACTTCTACACAAGGTTCTGAAAGCAAAATCTTGATGAGAAACACTTTATTACATTATTTTATATTTATGGCAATGCATATTGCTCACAAATTGTCTGAACAAATAAATTATACTTATTTCATTGAAAGGTCTCACGATAACATCCACTGAAATTTCTGATTTCGAATCTGGGCATCTGAAACCGAAAATATACATTAGAGAATCACTTATGACACAATATTGAAACGCCTAAAGTATTGAAGAAAATGAACTTACTTCTTCATCTGAACGCTTGAATGAAATCCCTCAGGCTTTCGCAAAGGATTTCGTGTTTTGAAAATTTTATTGGAACACATACTCATAGTCCATAACTTGCAGATAAATGCTGTTTCACAAAATGTTTTTACAAACAAATCTAGTCGTGCAATCTCTTTTAAGAACATTTGGGAGAGCTGGGTCCCCTTGCTTTTAACCATTCTGCATCTAAATCATAAATATATTTATTTTACTGAACAATTCAACAAAATAATAATAAAAATCAGGAAACAACAAACTACATGCCTAGAAACGTAAGATACGAAAAAATGTTACTCACTTTTTTAAAGTTTCGAAATCCAAATACCGCGTTGTAACGGCTAATTTGGTTTGAATTGGTGCAATTGGCACCAGCATCTTTCGTAGATTTGACATTACAAAACCGCAGATATCTTCCCAGACTCGAAATCACCTGTCGCTAGCAACAGCAGCACAGATATACTCTTAAAACAGCAAACGCTCGTCAGGGCAGATGCAAGCTCATCAAACGCCTCAGACAAACACCTTTTAATCAACCACTCAGTCACGCCAACTCTCAAAGTGAGTAGTTCAAGATTCACCGTCAGAGCGCGTTGGTGAAAATACAGTTGCATATGGCGTCGGGCTGAAATTAAATAACGATTCTACCGGCCTATCTAGTGATTAGGCCTACAGAACCAAATATATTTTATTTATTAACAAAGAAAATCCAACATTTATTTCTTACATTTATATATTTTGTTTAATATTTGAAATAAATTTAACAATGCTATAAAAATTTCTTTGTCAATTATATCTTTAAAAGGTGTAAAGAAAATGAACCATAACCAAAATCTTACCAACTCTTTTAACATTATTTCCTTCTTATGATTATTTTCCTTCCTTCCAGGGAGCATGTTCTATGGAATCAATTTTCTCACAATTACAAATATTATTGTTGTCAATATTTTTTCGCATTAAACTACCATTTAATGAGGTATGATTACTTCTAATTCTGTTTATAGATACAATTGTTTCTGGAAAATTCAAAATTAAAAAACCAAGGTCTACTATATGATTCACAAAGTAATTTTCAAAATAGAAAGAACTTTATATTTACTTTCACGAATTAATTTTGTTTTTTTTCCCTGTCGGCACTTATGCTTAAAAAATACCACTACATCAGAGAAAGGCCCAGGTTCATTAAGAAATTTGCGAAGTCTTTGCCATTTCATCTATTTTTTGGGTTACCACTTTGTGGGCTGAACTCAAACTAATTGAATTTCGATCAACAGAGTTAGTATAAGCTAACTTGGTCTTAATGTATATATCAGGTTGAATTATCCCCAGCAGTTGTATTACTTAATGCTTTGAGAGAACTTTCCGAATCGGAAAATCACAAAATGTCCGACTGAAGACTGAATAATATTTTCCACAGCAAATATCCATCCCATGCATTCTGCAGTAAAAGTAGATGCAACATCTAAGATTCTGCAAGAATAAAACCCTCGCTAGTTTTCAAGCAGCAAACCCTACATGGGTCGTATTGTTTACTGTTAATTTAGATCCATCTGTAAAATGTGTATCACGTTACTAGTTCTGGAAAATATGTTTGAAATTTTTCTCCTGGGGAGCCCATTTGCCAATCATTTTTCCGATTGTAGAGATCAACGGAGGCTTATAAAAGAAAATTTGTAATCTCCTTCATATTTGTAATGATTATTATAACATGAGAGTCATTATAACATAGAGAGTCACAAGAACTGCACATCTTCAAAGCATTTAATCTGTAAAGACTTGTGGAAATTATTTTCATACATACAATTTTCAGCAATTTCTACTAATGGTCTAAAATATTGATCAGATTATTACCATTCAGTGTTAAACATTTTAAAAAATATTTATACCACATTTCTTTAAACCTATAGTTAGATAAGGAATTTTGTTTCGTTATCGTCACATTAATTGGAGTGCTGTTTCTATAGCCGTTATTATTCTCGACGCAGTGTTTTGTATTTTTTCAATTTTTCAAGACAGGGATGGGATATCAAAAGCCCATATTCCATTTTCCATTCATATCCCCAAGCCCATATCCCATTTGGGAATTAGGATTTGGACAACAATAATAGGCATCTGGGACTGGTTTCCCCAGTTCTTCTAAGCAACTGAGAATTTTCTTCGATTTGCATTTCTTTACAACATTCTTAGTATGTTTTGCCATTTAGACGACTGTCCAGTAACATTCCAGAAATTTCACTTGTCCAGAAACTTTACTTTTACATTTTTTTAAACTAATGGCATTATCCACGTTTTTAGTTTTGTCAAAACAACTAGTATACATTTTTTGAGAGCTACTTCAACACCTCTGGAATACAGATGTTGTATCGCTTTATCGATTTCCATTTCTAGTAACTTGATTTTTCGCTTTGTCGTTGTTTTCGCATATATTCAAACGCCATCAGCGAATTGCAGAACCTAGTATTGATGTCTAGAACGTCATCTAATTTGTTTGTATATATTGAGTATAATAGAGGACTTAAGATACTCCTGAGTATCCCTTAACAATTTCTTTCAAATATCCGTGTAGGTACAAAAGGTTACATCACCATAAAAATAGATTCTTTATAAAACAAAGAAATTCTTAGGAAACTTTGATTCTATCAATTCATTTATCAAGATTTCTGGACACCATTATCATATGCTCCTTAATATTTACAAATAAAGCTGAAACCACCCTTCTTGTAAAACTATCATGAATATCTGAAACTATTAGACTCAAATTATCAATCAGGATTTTCCTTTGAAAACCAAACTGTTTCGAAATTAATTTGTTACTTTCTAACCACCATGATAATATTTCCTTACCATTTTTCCATTATTTTCAATAAACAGGAAGCCAAGGAAATATACCTGACTTTGTGAGAATTGCTTTTTGGATTATGACCTAATGGTCATGTAACCATTCAGATTTGTAAAAAGATCAATTTGAATCCGGCAGGAGGCCAAGAGTCTGACGAACGGTTTCCGGGGGAAAGAATCACGCGGGCGAGAAGAGACGCGAGTCATAACGAGAAGAAGGGAGAGAGAGGAGATGGAGGCACGGGCGAGGTGAGGTGCATCAACCATGAAGTGTAATCGGTGAGCACAGGAATATAGGTGGGGAGAAGGGAGTGACAAGGAAGTGAATAGTAACTAAAGACAGTGGATAGTAATATTAGGTCGAGGGGAAATTTAACAAACGCTCGTGAGTGATAAATAATCGAATGAAAATGGAAGCATGTGTCGAGCGAGTGCGCGTGGGCCATCAGCCATGGGCAACAATAGACGGACGGTTTTGAGAAAACGCATGGTCGTAAAATTGAGCTCGCCCAAAAACATCGAAGGCGTGTGACTGGGCAGCAAAAAACTGGAGTCGGAGCGGCAACCACGTAAACCAGCCAGCGGACGCGAGGCCACGCCACGCCGTGGCGGAAGGCCTGAACAAAGCAGCGGGTTCCCGCGCCAAGAGAGTGGGAAATACAGGATGAGTAACCGGAACATATAATAACCATGTAATTCAAGTGAATTCAGACAGCCATTGGCGAGAGTGCATTAGTGGATAGGGTATTAAGAACCTTACGTAGATAGGGAACGAAGTAGAGGTTATACATAGATGTTCATAATGATTGCAATAAGAATTACAGAATTGATTATTCGGAGATTCATGATTATCGGTTTCGGAGTAATCCAGTAATGTAATAAAAAAGGGATGTTAATTTATGTTAATGTAATATCATTTAAGACTGCAGACTCATGCATGTACTAGTATCAGATTCTCCTTATGTTGAGTTCTTTTGATGAATAAATGGGGATTAAAAAAATGGCAAGTAGTGATTAATGAACTGTATGAAGGTAGAAATGTATTAAAAATCACACAACACCCTCTCATAAAGGGCTCCCTAAAGGAATCCCTTGTCCCTTCATCATTTTAGAAACAGACTATTCATCAAAATTTAATATGTGTCACTGCTCATTTGATGATGGATTCCTAATTGAAAACTGAGGAAGTACAGTCACAGATGAATATAACAAGGTATTCTTAATGGTTTGGGGAAGTAAAGAAAAAATGTCAATCACGCTTAAATATCCTCCGATAAAATTCAGGCAATTTGAAATAATTAAGTAACTTAATTTTTTTTTAACTTAATAATTAATTAACCTAAAAGATTTTTAAGGGGTTTGCCCAAAACCCTACGGCCCTTTCACATTTTCATTCCACCATAAAGGTTTAGATTTACGGCAAGTTTACTCTTTGTATTGCTTTTTGTCATTAGCTATACGTTACGTACGTACTAGAAATTTTAGAATTAAATTACTTAAAAATTAATTAAACGTATCATATTTGCTGATTGATCAAGGTTAAACAAATTCTAGATTATTAAATTATTTTTATTTATTTCTATCAGCTCGTAAAATTTATCCCAATTAATTTTTTTTGTTTGTCTTAAAATCTTGTTTCGTTGATAGGATGATCGAACATTAATCTTTATACTTATTGGAAAGTGTTCACTCCCCACTTGTCCTCTTTTTTAAATAAAATTTAATTGCTAAATTGCTAAAGGAGGGCTTTATCTCCAACAATTCTGTCATATCTATGTCAAAATCTTTCAATATAAAATTGTTATTGTCTTTTAGCCAAGTTTCTACTAGTAATATGATATCAAAATTGCTATCAAAAAATAAAATCTTTTATTGATAATGCTATAGCAATTCCATTGTAATATTTTAATTTGTGAAATCATTATGTGTTTATAGGGATACATATTCACTAATTATTGAATACCAAGCAAGAACTTATACTATTTTCTTATTCTTATTTTTACCTCTCTTATCTTTCCGGTTTTGCTTGGTATTTTATCAGCCAAGGCATGTTTATATTACGCTCTTTCTGGCCCGTAGCTAATCTTGTGCACTTAATGTCTTTCTACTGCTGGTTTTTCACTTCTGGAACATACATTGGTTACTGCTGATAGTGCTACAATCACTGATACTCTTCTGATAGTCTTTAGCGAACCATTTGAAACTGAGGTCATTTTGTTGAACCAGTTTCGTCTTGATAACTCGGAACGCGTTCGGGTTTGGCTTGACACTATATCAGAGTCTTTATAATTGACGTCTCGATGTTCTGATTATCTTTTCTTCTGAAACAAACCCTCTGTTTTAAGGCATTTCCTATAAAACACTTTCTGCTCTTGTGAAAAGAATTTTTTAGGGGCTCTGGGTCTCCAAATATCTTCCTTCGGGCTTCTGCGTACGAAATATTTTCAAAGCCATTTTTCTACACTGATTTATATTTTTAAAACTGGGAAACCGCGGTTAATGGGATTGGTGGTTCCTCTAACAGTTCGCACACTTAGAGTCGCCTTTGCACGCTCACCATGATTTTCCTCTCCGCATGCCACACAATGCTTCTACCACGGCACTTTCGCAAATGACCAAATTTGTTAATTGAAACATTGCATTTGACGACGAACGAAGGGTTCACTTTAGATTTCACCAAATAAAGTGAAACTTTTGGGAAAAATTTCACCTCAAACACGATAAACACAGAAGTGGTGGATGTTATGTACAAAGTAAATAAACAGTTCTTTCACCATGTTTTTTTCCCAGTGAGCAACAACCAAATCAAGTCCGAAATACAGCCATGTTCCAGTCCGCCAGAAGAATACAATCACCGAAACCCCGTACTTCAAAACAGAACTTACTACTATTGCAGGCACTCGCTTGTTGCCCAGAAATGTCCTATGACTACCCCCCGGCAAGGCACTATAAATACCCCCCGAGGCATCGGAGCGAGCCTTCGCCTCCATGGCGTGGCATCGAGGAAAATGCCCTCCTGTGGCTGCCCGCAGACGCGGCCCGCGGCAACGAAAAGCCCCGCGCTTGCCCTGCTCCTGGTGGCGTCTTCCCGTACTCCTCATTTCTCGACTAGCCACGCCGGGCAACCTGCAGCGGCCACAGTGGGCCGCACTATGTTGCCGGCCAGTTGCCCACCATGTGGGGGCAAAACTGTTATACACAGCACCCCCCTTCTTATTTTGCTTGATAGGGTTTGTATCTCTGCCGCAATCTTGCTGCAACGTTCGCTTGCCCGCTCCGGTGGCTTCACGTGCTACCCTGGGTGGGTCTCCTGCTGTTTGGTGATCCTTATTCTCCAACTCCAATGTGGTCGTTGAACCGAGGCGCTAGGTACGGACTGTACCGAGACAAAGACCAGGGGCGGCGACCCTCCTCCCCCGCTCCTTCTGTTCCGCTGGCGCGACGCTCCAGCTGTCCTAGTTTCTCCTCCAGTGCCGACAGCCCTGTGACCGTGTCGGGCGCCTCTCGACGGTCTGCCCGCAGTCCATCGGTTGAGGGCACCCGTCGGTTCCTGCCTCCCGGCGAGACAAAGACCTGGGGCGGCGACCTCCTGCCTTCCTTCTGTTCCTGCTGTGGCGCGACGCTCCAGCTGTCCTAGTTCCTCCCCAGTGCCGACAGCTCCTGCTGACCGTTGTCGGGCCCCCTCGACGGTCTGCCCCAGTCCATCGGTTGAGGGCACTCGTCGGTTCCTGCCTCCGGCGGGTCCGGTGCGCCTGCTCGAACAGGGCGTCGGTGTGGCTGCTCGGCGGGTGGCCTGTGGCGCCTGCTCCGTTGAGCGCCATCCGGCACCGCCCTGTACCTGCCGGGCGACCCCGTTGCGGCTGCCCGCTCGAACATCAGTGGTGTCCTGGCTGGGGGCCTGCTTGCGCTGCCGAGAAAGCCGCTTGCCCCCCAAGAAAGGAGATCACCCGTGTTGTGGGAGAAAAGGGTTTTATGTCCTGTCCTGGGCTGTAGGCCCTTTCCCCGGGAAAATGTCGAGGTCGCAACTGCTCCTGATGCCTTCTAACCAATCTGTCCCTAGTCTTGACCGTATACCTTGATCCGTACTTTCACTATGTCCGGGGGATTCAACGAGGTGAACCCTTTCGCGTCTTGAGCATTACTCTTCGAACCTCGGCTGCTCAGTTCTGTACGTCTTTCCACGGGCAAAATAGACAGTAACGTTCGGGGTTTCGACCATGAAGCCCTGCGCCGGACTAGTTCCTTCTTTTCCCCGGGAAGAGCTCTGTATGATGATAAGAGCTGAACACTGCTTCCGCTGATCCCGCCTTCAAATTTCGCCTTTTGTTCATCGAAACTTGAAAGTTTGCACAAAGCGCTTTGCCTCCTCATTGGAACGCGGATTAAAAGGAGGATCCAGAATGACCAATCCCATTGGTTTGTCAAAATTTCGAAACAATCCCCGTAAACTGGGGCCCGTTGTCTGAGACTATTGTTGCCGGTAATCCCTATGGAAAATACTGAGTGAAACGCTCGAACTGTGCAATCCGTCGGTGCTGGGCAGCGAATTACGGGGAAACCTGTTGAAGGTTACAAGATTAATCATATTTCCCTTGAAAGGGCCCGCGAAGTCGATGTGGTTCTCCCAACCTCCTGAGGCCCCGGGCCATTCCCTGAAACGTTTCCCGGACTCTTCTGAAAGCCTGGCATGGCTCACACGACCTGACCCTGGTTTCATATCTCTATAAATGCGGGCCAGTAACAGTATTTCCTGGCTAGTTGTTTATGAGACAATTCCTCAGTTCCGTAATATGCTTGGGACCTCTGTCTCAAGCTTGTCGGATGACCACCTACATGGTCCCGGCTTCAATAGCAGCATTTGCTCTAACTTCAAACTCTCCTAAATTTCCCCCGGGGGTTGGGACTCAAATTATCTGCGGGACTCCTTTACCTGACCTGATGAAAGCCCTGATGCTTGCCAATTGGGAGTCCTGGTCTGTTGTGCGTCTATCACCGCTGGCCCGGGGGAAATGGGAAGAACTGCTTCTTCGAGCTGATCCAGCTGCAGAATTCCAGCTCTTTTTCGTCGAACCAGGTCTGGTCCTCCGGCTACATCTGGTCCTCCCGGCAGCCTGGATAGGGCATCTGCATTGCCATAATGAGCTGTGAATCTAAACATAATACGGTAATTATAATTGACAGGAACAGCCATCTCTGCAGCTTCGCAGTGTATTATCTGGGATCCTTTTCTCCGGATGAAACAATTCCACCAGGGCAGGGTCTGTAAGATCAGAACTTGTTCCCATACAAAATTTATTAAACTGCATCCCAAATATTATTGATAGTGCCTCTTTCAATTTTAGCGTACCTCGCTATGGATATTGAGCGTTTTGGAGCAACTCGATAGGGTGTTCCTCCCCCAATTGTCTTTCTGCGACAACACTGCTCCAATCCTAGTCAGACGCGTCCGTTGCCAGTATGAGTGTTCTGTCTGGTCAAATGCCTTAGTTTCACTGCATCCACGAGTGCCTTCAATTTTTTTAAACGCTCTGCTGCAAGCTGGCGACCTAAACCCGCGCCCTCCTACGTAGAGCGTTGAGCGGGCGCTTCCTGGAAAAAACTTGAATGAACTTGATAATAAATTTCCTTACCTAGAAATGCAGCTGCTTAATGTCCCTAGGTGGAAAGATTCACAATGGCTTGTATATTGGGTTGTAGGCCTAATGCCCCCATTACTTTTATGTGACCTGGGTAAGTTATGCAGGGCTTAAAGAACTCAACCCTTTTTTGTTTTGCTTTTTAAAACCCGGGTGCCTGCGGTCTTCCAATCGTCCCTTAGGTTCTGAATATTCTCATTATTTGTCCTACCTGTCTACAATATCATCCAGATAGTTCATGCTGCCAGGCACCCTTAATTCTCCAGGTATCTTTGAAAAAATTGAGCTGATGTCACCCGAACGGCAGTCTCTCATACTGGGAAAAACCCTAACGGCGTATTCACTTCAGACATGCTTAGACTTCTGTCTAATGGAAGCTGAGGTAGCATCCGAAGACTGCCTTCCTGTGATAGTTCCTCCTAGGTACTCCTTGTAACCAATCACTGCTCGAAAATACCTTAACATCAATTTTGTTTTTGCCGAAAGAACACAGTTTAGATTTAGCCCTACTGCACTGTGTTGCCCCTAATCTGCGATATTTCGCAAAGGAATCAAAGTGACCGGTGAATCAGTGCCCACTTGGAACTTGATGTTCTTGCTCCTACCCCCAAATCCACGAACACTTTGTTCTTCCTCACTGCTGGTCACCTCATTCGCCACATTTCCTCAATTTTTTCCGTCTTCCCCCGGGACCTGAGGCCCCTTTGATTTCTTCTGACACATGACTGAATGTGACATGTTTTCACAAAAACACTTGCATTTCTGAATTTACATATCTCTATGGGCACTCCAGAATCTGCATGACTTGAAGTCCGGTTTCGGCTTTTGCTTCTACCGCGATTCCCTACTATCCCTTCTATTTTTTGAAAACAGCATTACTTCCATAGATCTTATTTGTTGCTGCTCTACTGTGATCTCGAAAATTGTAGCTATTGGACATCAGCAGGGGAAAGGGTCCTCTAGCTGCAAAGCTTCCATTCTCACCTTGTCTTCTGGGTAGCTGCACTATCAATCTCTGATCAATGATCTGCATGGATAAACCACAAACACACTTGAAAGCACAGTCCCCCGTTAACCCTGTTAACTCCGTCACTCACTCTTTGTGCGAGTCCCTCTTGATTCTGCTTTGAAAAACTGTACCTTTCTGCCACCCATGAGGTTTCTTTCAAAAAGCGAAGATAGTTCTCCCTTAATCGGAAATCCACTCTTTTTAACGGAAGTTTCTGCAAAAAGTTCGTATAACTCACTCCTGAATACTAAAAAAGAAAGTTCTTTTTTTTACATCATCCTGACCCATGATATAGAAAATGCTGGTTCAATCTGGCGGATGAAGTCCATACATCTTTATCCGGGTCAAATTTCGGGAAAAAAGTGGAATGCGATCTTGGTTGCTGCTCTGTCGCGGTCAACAATGATCTTACCGCCTCTAACAAACCTGATTCTGTTTTGTTGCCCCATTCTAGCTCATCTCCAAATTGTGTTTCAGTACTTTTCCATCGCTTGCTTTACTCGTCGCCAATTAGAACTGTTATGTACAAAGTAAAAAAACAACAGTTCTTTCACCAGCAGTTTATTTCAGTAAAGGACAATCCAAATCAAGTCCGAAATACAAGCCAAGTTCCAGTCCTCCAGAAGAATACAATCACCGTAACACCGCACTTCAAAACCGAACTTACTACTATTGTTTGGCACTCGCGTTTTTCCAGAAATGTCCTACTGACTACTGCCCCGGGGGAGGTCCCATAATACGCCCTGAAAACGGGGCGGGGTTCCTTCCCGCCTCCATGGTGGGCATAGAGGGAAATGCCCTCCTGTGACGCCCTGCCGACGCGGTCCGGTGGTTCGGAAAGCGTGCCGCTTGCCCTGTCCTGGTGCGTCTTCCGTCTCATTCTCGACTAGCCAGCCCCCGCAACTCTGCAGCGGCCAGGGCTGCAAATGGGCGGTACAGTGTGCCCACCATGGGAACAAATGCTGTTATACACAGCAATGCACACAGGAGTGGGGATCCTCTTATTTGCGACCAGTGTTGATGATGGATCTTATATTAATCTTGTTACCTTCACTATTTCAGCTGACGAGAATAAGTCCTTTAGAAGGTCTTCGTTCTAGATTAACTGGGATGCTCTCCTTTCTCACCTTCCTGAAATCTGGTATAAATGTTTTGATGCCATTGTTTCGTAATTCATCACCAGTGCTTGGGCCTCTTCCCTTTATCCAAAACATAACGACTTTTTGGGCCCTTTTTTCCTAATTTCGGTGATGACTGATGTTTTTGATAAAATCTTGGTTTAAACTTTAAATATCGATGGTTTTT